>NDXZ01001137.1:0-55968 GCA_003055125.1 Paykullia maculata
TGCCAAAAAGATAATAGCTAAAAAATCACCCTTTACATATACATATGTATTTATTTACACGCTTAAATACTAAAATAAATTTAAACAAATAGTACATTTGTTTTTAACCTTATTTTAATCACTCTTTATACATAATTTTTTAAAAATTTTAGTTTATCTTCCAATTCTTTCCGTAATTAATTTATTATGTTTAACTATTTTTATAATTTTTTTTTTAAATTGCAGCCTCCCCCCCTTTGATCAATTAAAATTTTGAAAAAATCAAATGTAGACTAAAATTTAATACAAACCACATAATACTGTGAAAACTCCATACTATTATATTAAAAAATGAAAAATATTAAAAAAAACAAATTTTATCACAATAATATAAAAAACATCTGATAGCAAAAACATATTGAAAGTAATTACAAAATAAATATTCAATGAAAGAAACGATTTAAAAAAATTAAAAAAGAAATACACACACAAACCAGTTAAAACCATAAAATACAAATTAAAAGAAAAACATTTTTACTGTAGAAGAGATTCTTAAAAGCTCTTAAAACAAGCATCTTAAGGGTTAATTTTTTAAAACAAATGTTTTAGCAAGTTTTTAATTAAAAAAAAAAACAAAACAATAATAATAATGATACACAACAATAAGTTAAAAGATAATAGTTTATAGACATATACACCTTTTCATTTTTTATGTATTTTAAAATAGCTTTAGGTGGTTCTTTTCATTTTTTTTAATGAGTATTTAAAAAAAGAAGAAAAAAGATTTAAAAAAAAACTTTTAAAGTTAAAAATATTTAATATACTTGTAGTTATTTACATACAAAAATTAAAATGAAAAATAATATTAAACAAATAACTTTTTAGAATATTTATTTAGTGTAGAATTTATTAGAAACACTATTTAACGACTCTTAGTTAAACCAGTTTTAATCATTTTTTTTAAGTTCCATTTTTAATATTATTCGAAAAACTATTAAATGAGAAAATACTGAAAACAATAACACATTTCTCATCAATTTTAAACAAATTATAACAATGTTTTTGTCCTTTGTAGCGTTTATCGAATAAGATAATGTCTTTCCATTTCATATATGTACCTTTGTAAATATATTTTTGACTTTTGTTTTAAAACTATTTTTAAAATTAAAAAAAAAATGTTTGTATTAAACCGTTTCTCTAGCGGTCCTTTTCAACGTTAAACGTCAATTTAACCGGCGGCCATATGCACAATTGTAAAAACTTTATTTAAAAAACCACTGTTCTAAAGTATGCAGCAAATTTTGATTTTCAATTTTAATTCTGTTGCAAACTAATGTTTAATGGTGTTTTCCTTTTCTAACAAAAAAAATGCCTTTATTTTGCCCTATGCTCTTTCCCCTTTCTATCACGTAATTAATGGTTTCTTAGCTGAACCATACCGGAAAATTTTGTATGTCTGTTTCAAATTTAATCCAAATTGTCCTACTAATTTATCATTTAACGCATTTTCACGGTTTTTCCCCCTTCTTGGTACTTTTTCGTCCCCATTTTAATGGATTTTTTTTTTTATATATGTAGATGTTAAGTTTTTTTATTTCTAAAATAAATTATATTTTAAGAAAAATTTTCTTAAATAGAGGTCTGTATATTAGTAGGTAAGGTGAGGTAGAACTTTACATTCAAAAAATGTTTTGCGTTTGAATTTTCAAAAAGTACTGAAAACGTGTTCTTATTTTAGAGTGACAAACGCAGCTTAAATTATGTTTCTATGTTTATGGGTTTAGTTGTTGCAAGGGGCACCCTAGGCTTCCCCAAATTTTTAAAAAGGTCCATTACCTGTTTACTTATTTTTTTTTTTTAAATAGAATACAATGCTTTTTTAGTTTTGTTTGTACCTTGTTAGTTTAGAAAATAGAAGGTTAGCGATTTTCGCTTTTTATTCTCTTTATATTTGAATTTTCAAAAATCCCTTAGTGGATCTATGCAATGGGAGAGATACCCACAGTTGAGAGTTCGTGTATCTAGCTTTTTGTGTTTGGGCTAGGGATGAGCTATATTTCTGTACCTGTGATTTAAAAACTGTGACTAGAAAATCACTGGTAACAACAGTGACTAAAAATGATAAGTAACTGTTACCTGCGATGTTGTTACTTATATATGTATTATGTTTAACTTACTAAAATACTTTAATTGCCTCTTGTTTTGTGTCAACAACTTGTGCCAACAAATAGTATTACCAGAGAGGTGTTCGTACTAACTTAATTATTTTCATGTCGTAGTTCTGTAAGTGTGCAAAAAGAACTTAACATCTAAGAAAAAGTAACACAAGGACATTCGATAGGACATTCTTTTCATTTAAAAGAAGTTAAAAATAAAGGAAATAAAATGTAACAAACTGTGATCACAATTACTGTTTAAAAGAACAACGACTTAAAAATCACATTCACTGTTAACGCTGTTCTTAAAAAATCACGGTATCGTTCACCTCTAGTTTGGACTGTGCGATGGTAAATAAATCCATCAGTCACGGTACTCGTTTATTATATTTATAATAATATAATATATTTAAACGACAAAAACTAAATTATAGATACGAATAATATACGAATCCATTGTTTTACATCATTACGGCTTAAGTGACAAAGAAAAAAAAACGGTGTTGCCATCCTGTTGCCTTAAAAAACGGTAAATACATTTTATATATATGTATATTATTTATAAAAATTCTTTAAAAAAAACCTTTTAAGCTTAAAAAATATTTTAGCCTAAAATAACCTTTTTAATGATTATGTCTGTAAGAGTTTAGGGTAACTTTGAAAAGTATCACATTTTTTGTTCGTAAAAAAAAAACACCAAAATTTTGTTATAGTTTTAATGATTTTTATTAAACAAGATAGTAGTATAATCATTAAAAATATTTGCTTCGTATGAAATCCTTGCATTAAATACAAATATAATATTCAAATATTTTAAAATTTTAACAAAACAAAAAGATAACTTTTTCAATAACAACATATAAATACATATGTTTGATTTTTTTTGTTGTTGATTTGTTCTGCCGTTTATCTTGTTTTTTATACTTTACGCTTGTGTTTTCTATAAATGTGACTTTAATCATATTTTCAGTGTTTATATAATTATTTCTGTATGCCATTCCATGTAGTACTTTATTATTTTACGAAATCTTTCAAAATGCAAAAAGCACTGTTCCAAAGTTATGTTTTTTCTTCTCATTTATATTTTCCTTCGTTTTAACTTTGCAGATGGTATGGCTGTGATAGTTTTGCCTGGTGGTCGTGTTTATTTTCCTAAATTAAATTTAATTTTATTTAAAAAAAAACAAATAAATATTCAATAATGCTGCAAATTAAACTACACCTTTATATAATTTTTATTAAAAAACAAATAAATAAATAAATGGTTTAATGAAAAAAAAAACTTTAAGGTAAATGAAAAAAAAAACAAAATAAAACCAGCACTTGACCCCACTTTCCCACCACCAACTTTGTAAATCACTTCCTTTCACCGAAAAAAAAATTTTCAAAGAAATTAGTTTTGTTTAAAAATATTTTTTCTTTATTTTAAAGCAAAAGAAATTTACAAAATATCAAAATAATAAAAAAAAGATCTGACAACGACACACAATTATCATACACATAAACATGTTCATACCCTTCACATACATATGTATGTATGTATATAAGTTTTATAATTGTTTTTTTATATATCCTTAGAGATTTGGCATTGTCCGACTGTCCGTATGTTGATTGAAACCAAATTTCCAACAGATTCTTTTGTGATATTGATAAATGTATTACCATTGAAAACGCATGAGATATATTTTTGTATACAAATATGCGTAAAACCTACTGCCTCTGTTTCTGTTAAATCAAAATTATTTACACAAATTCCAATTATTTTTTCCGTGAAATATACAGATTACAATTGTAAAATTAATCGTGTGGATCGTACACACTACAACTACAACAACAAAGATAATGGTTGTCGTTATGTGTTCAAGTCCAGCTAGTTGGTGAAGGGTATTTTAAATTCGGCCCAGCTGAATAAAGCATTTTAACATATTTTTTCTCTTTCATTTTTAAAATAGTTTTAATTTGTTTTCGATTTTTATAAACTATTCGTGACACAATTTTAGTTGGTCTTTAACGCCAATTCCAAGAAACAAGGTATTAATGGTCTATAATGTAGAACAAATTTTTAGACTTGACTTAGATTTAAATAAAAAATATAAAGACTATCCTATAGATATGACAATTATGTAGACTGTACAGTTCAATACAGCAGCGACTTAAACTACATACACACTTATGCTAGTTTTAACTATCAAAAAATTTCTTGAAATAATGTAATTGAATATTTTTTTTTTATTAAACTATTTTTTTTAAATGGAGTTTGTTGAAAGTTTTTTTTATTAATAAATAATTTTTCTATAATTTTTCCATAATTTTATGTTTCATTCAGGTATGTCACACATTCCGTGCGGAATTCATTTGAATCCGTAGTAATCATTCCGAACAGGTTTATTTTTATTTATTTATTTATTCATTCAATAATACAAAAAAACCTAATGGGCAATACAAAGTACATACATACATTATTGACTATGTTATTAACAAACATATTAAATTAAAAAAACTAAACAAAAATTTTGTAATTAACATATAAAATTTACGCATATGATTCCGCACTAAAAAAAATCTTCTCTTTAACCTACAAATTTAATGTAGAAAAAAACTGTCCTTATCAGCTTTTTTTGTAACTTTTCGTTCGTTTTTATTTAAACCAATTGTATTGTAATGTAATATGGCAACATAACTATGTACGTAGCTGATATTAAAATGTGTTTGTACATAAATAAAAACAAATGTTTTGTGGTGATCAAAAATTTGAAGAAAGAAAATAAACAATTCTGTTAATTCTGTTCTCTTTTCAAAATTACGTGCTTAACAGAACTCGTCGTAAAAAGTCGTTGTTAATATTTTTTTTGTCTTTTAAATATTTAAAAAAAAAACATCAATTCCATTTAGAAATTCATGTTTTCTTACGCTAAATGCGGATTCATTTTTACTTCCGAACGGAATTTAGCTTTTGACATACCTGAGTATTAAAATCCAATTTAGACATCAATTGGATTCTGTGATAACCCTGACTGCAACATTTTTTGCCAGTTACACTGCGCCTTGACGAGCCAAAAATTTGTTCACATATGAACAACAAGTCGGCAGATTAGCGGTAAACATTTGTTGACATTTCGACGTATGGTGAAAACGTGCTGCTATTCATGTCTTGCCTAATAATAATTTTCTGATTTTTATTAGTGTTGTTTCGTGTTGTTAATTTAATTAACACGTTTGTTTTTTCTTAATAAATTTTAATTTACTTTATAAATTTTAATATTTTATTACTTCTTAAACAAAAAAAAAAATGCTTATAAAATTTGTTTTTTAATGTTTTTTATAGCTTTTTTATAAGAATAATCACTAAAATGATATTTTTTGTCCATACATCTTTAATCGAACTATGCTTAGCCATCTATGGCCGAACAAGAACAAAACATGAACGGCAACGGTCCACAAGGAACGTTTTTATGTTTGTGTTCAATAGCAGAAGAACTAAAAATATAATATATTTTTTGTTTAACTTTTAAAACATACATACATACATATTTTGTGATTTATGTCTTCTTTTTATTTTAAAAAAACTCGTTTTTACTATTTATTTTGTTCTTTTTGTTTCAGGAAAAAAGAGAAAAAAAAGTAATGCTTTTCCTATTGAAACCATAATTTAATTTTTGGTTGCATTTTTTTTCATTCACATCATATCAACCAACATTCAGAAACCATTCAATTTTCCTTTAACAACACATAAAAACAACAACAACAACAAACAAACAAACGAACGAAATATATAATTGGTAAGTTTTTTTTATAAACTTTATTCTATGCATACAAACATACATACAAATGTATGTAGGTATGTACATAAGTATTTTTTTAACGAGATTGCAATAATTTTAAAAAGAAACTTTAACATTTAAATAATTAAAATAATAATATTTTTTTCTCAACTACTTAAGTAACAACTGTCTTATATATATTTTTTTAAAGCTTTTGCTTTAAACTATTTCTGCAATATATATTTTTTTTAACAAACATAATTATTATTTTTATATATTTTATTTTTGTTTGAAAACAAGTCTTCTTAAACCATCTGAAATTAAATTATTTATTTTGTTGTTTTTTTTTTTTAACAAAAACTTAACAAAGAAAATAAGCAAAATATTCGTGATACTTCTATAATTTCTATTTTATAAATATAAATATATATTTTTTTTTATAAAAAAAACAAAATAAAAATTATAATCTCGTAAAAAAGCAAAAAAAAAACATGTGTTAATTAAAATTAAAATACATTCATTAAACTGTTATAAAGAGAAAAAAAAAAAAACAAAAACAATTATTTAGGCTTTATAAACATTAATATATAAAATATATTTATATATAAAATATTTAAAAAGATAAATTAACAAAAGCAAAATGGAAATTATATATGTATACATACATACATATGTATATGTATATAGAATATAAAAACAATTAAAAGAAATAAATAAACAATTATAAAATTATTACTTATTATAATAAATATACTTAAATATTACCTAAACTATCATTTTAAATGATAAAAAAACAAACATAAAATTCTGCATAAATAAAATTAGATAAAATCATTGTATTTTTAATTGTTTTTTTTTTATACATTCTCAATACACTTACATTTCCTTACTTTATTTAAATCACTTTCGTTTTTTTTTATTTTTGTAAAAACAAACTTAAACAAAAATTAAAGAATTAAAAATCAATATATCATTTGTTTTTTCAGTTTCGAACCCCCCTTCTTTTAAAATATAAATAAAAGCGAAAAGTTTTTTTTTTTTTAATTAGAAATATGTACAGATGTATGTTTCGCATATTCTTAATTTAAAATAAATTTTCGATAAATTGGAAAATATGTATATCAGTCTAAGGTTAACAAACTATTAACAAGACAACAAACACATTTAAGTCTTATTTTTTAAACCATAAAATATATAATTCCTCATAAGATTTGAAGGGGGAAAAAACAAATTCTATCACAAACCTTTTAAAGCGAATATGAGGGTCGATTAGGGATGACAACCAAACCATAGTTGCGTTCAAGGTTGTCAAAAATGTTATTACAGAAGGCAACTCGCATTTGTTAATATCACTAAGCCTTAACACATGAGAACAATATTTAGTCGAACAATTATTGTTCTTTTCAAAACACACGGGACGGTATCATGGCACAATTACACCAGGTAGTCGCGCGGCGGCAACAAAAACAACCATATGCATTTTGTTGTTGCAAAAATCATATTCAATTGTCAAACAATCAGCTGATACAAAAAAAAAAAAAACAAAATTATGTATAAACGAATAAACATGAAATTAATAAAGTTTTATTGAAATAAAACTATTAATATTCATTTTTATTAAAACAAATACTTCAAAAAGTGAAAAAATTAAAGTGTAATGGCTCAATTTGATTTAAAATCTAAAACTTATTGTTAGTTTTTGGACATTTGACTTTTCCCTTGTTGGAATTTTTATGTGGTTTTGTGTGCAGAAATGACATTAAAATTTATCCATTAGTAGATCTATGATCAAAGGGAATTACTCGAGTACATTTTGGAGACAGTCAACAAAACAAATATGATTAATTACACCATTGATACCCGCAAGCGTTTGGGTTTAAGTCAAAAAATGCCGGAAGAGTTGGTGAAACACAAAGCTGAGGTTTTGGCCACTCTGAAAGCCAAAGATATATTGAAAAATGGAGAAAGTATGAAGGATTCGAAAACTTTTATAAATGCTTTGCAAAAAGACTACAACTTTAAGGTGGAACATTTGAAAAGTGCAAAGTATAAATTAGCAAAGTACTTGTATAAGTGCGGTAACTACCAGGAATGTTACTTTTTTTTACTTATATTTCTGTTTGATTGTCATGTCTCCTAATGACAAAGTATGTCCATAACTCTTAAAGCATAAGTTTTGTACTTTTATTACAATAGAAAATGTTTATTTTTCCGAATTACTTAAACGTTTTGTGGGGTAAATTGATTGTTGAGACTATCTTTAAACTGGAATAAAGCATTTGAAGATTTCGGCAATGCAAACTTTTCTACTGTGCAGGCCTTGCAACAACGAACCTGGCTTATTCAGTGTTCTTCAATGACCCTAAAGGACGTTATCTAATTATTGAAACTTTTTTTTAATAAAGCCGCATGTTTTAATGCCATTCAAACTATGTATGTGTCCTCACATTATGCGTTACTTGGCCACCGCTGTCATTATTATTCGCAAACGTCGCAATGTCCTCAAGAAACTTATCAATGTGATCCAACAGGAGTCTTACACCTACCGCGATCCCATCACTGAATTCCTCAAGTTTTTGTATGGGAATTTTGATTTTGAAGGTACCCGTCATTTTCAATGACTCATTGTGGCGTACCTAAACGAGTTTGCAAAAGATGCTCGTCTTATGACTTTCTGTCGTATTAATCAGTGCATAACTATCAGGCATGTTGGCTGATAAGCTAAACATGAAACCTGCAAACGCCGAATGCTGGATCGTCATACCAACAATTGGCCGAACAAATTGAATCGCTGTCCATGCAGCATCTTGCTGGTATTAAAAGCAAAAAAAAAAAAATAAAAAATAAGGATATGGAAGTATTATTAGACAACTTTCTAGCTCCAAGGGAATCTGCAGTAATATTTCTTTGTTTGTTTATGAATTTTTACTAAATTCCAAAATTAAAATTACCATTTTGTAATGTACGAAACTTTGCATTGTATGAGCATTTAAGTACATACATTGAATTATATGAATAAATATAACACAAACATTTTAGGCTAAAAACAAATTGTCTATTTATTCGTTCAATTTTGTTTGTCGCTCTAATATTTCACTAGAAATTGTTTTTTAAAAAAGAAAACAACTATTGACATTTCAAAATTGTAAACAAATGAAATCAGCTGGGCTCTCTAGAGTACCTGGTGTAACACGGGATGAATATTAACCGGCCTAATATACCTGTGAACGTGTACACAGCTTTATCTATTTTAGTGTCTTTTGTTTTCATTTGATGTTTGCTTTTCAGCCTACACATTTCACAGCGAATAATTTTAAAATAAGCCCAAAAGTGTTGCAATTTGATAAAATATTAAAAATGCTAAAACGTAGAAAACAAAATGCTAAAACGTGCAAAGCAGTGAACTGTGTTCTTTAAAAGTGTGTATGTTAGGTTTTGTGCTGGTAATGCGGAGTTGTAGCTGGTTGATAAATTATGCCAGAAAAATACAACGGTATTCTTTGCCTTTCTTGCTGCCTATAGGCTAATTTTGTGCGACTAAGTTTTGTTCACGGCAGTGAAGGCTCACTTGTTAAGTTTAATGATAATGGCAACTGTGAAATCGTAGTTGCCAGTTGGCAACGCAACTGAAGTTCGATTGCCATCCATAATCGACCCATAAAATGAATTGAATTAATTAATTTTACGAAAATGGTAATGTTTCCGTATTTAAATTAAAAAAATTCTCCAAAAGCCTTTAATTTTATAAGGACGATATTAAGAAAAGGTTTAAAAATGCTGAAATTCTAAAACTTAATTTTTTTTAAACTGGTTTATGGATTTTGTTAAAAAAAAGGTCAAACAGTAATTTAAATAATTTAAACTCACTTTTAATTGGAGGGGGTTTTTTAAATTTCTTAATTTTTTCTTTTAAACAAAATTACATTTTAAAAACTTTAATGAATTAAAAATGCCGTTTCTTTCCGTTTGTTTTTTTTTCTCTTGTTCTATTGGAAGCCTATTTTAATTTTCTTTTAAAAAAATTTTTTTACATACTTAAATATAAAAAAACGAAATACATACATATTTACTACACATTTACCCTTTTTGTCCTTTTTTTTTTTGTATTCAAACTAAAATTGTGGTATTTTTGTTTTTGTTTATTTAATATTAAATAAAGTTGTATTTTAGAATCTAATTGTTTTTTTGTTTTGTATAAACTGAATTAATAATAATTTTTATTTATTTTTTATGTAAAATGTATTATTTTTTGTGTTTAGTTTTTTTTTTTTAATTATTGTTAATAATAATAATAAAACATAACATACATAAACATACACACACACTCTCAGTACTCACTTTAATAGGACTTAAATAATAATTTATATACATACACGTACATATATAAGGAATACATTTTAATTGTGACTTATTAAAAACAAAATTTATGTTTTTAAGGCTTTACATAAAAACAAAAACAAAACGAAAAAAACATTTTTAATACAACATTTTTTAAGCTTCATATATGATTTTAACAATTATTGTGAGAAAATGTATAATAAAAAAAAAAAAATATTACAAAAGAAAAAAATAATTTAATAATAAAAATGTATTTAAAATACAAAAACACACACTTATGAAAAGAAATAAATAATAAAGGAAATTATTTTAAAAATATATATATATAAATATATAGAGCATTTAGAAGAAAATCCTTAAAATTATGTATTACACTTCGAAAAAAAATATTTCTCTTTAAAATTTGTGTAATACTAAGGATTTTCTTATAAAAAAAAAATATTTCACATTTTCCATAACAAAAAACAAAATGTTATAAAAATAAGTAATAAAAAAAAAGTCTTAACCTTGAACAAAATGAAAATAATCTATGAAAATATTAAAAGAAAAATAATAAAATAAACTGTTATATTATCGACAAAACAATAAATTACATTAAACTAAGAAAACAAAACATGTGAGAAATAAAAAAAATAGTTAAACAAAATAAATAAAATACTTCCAAAAAATTAAAAGAAAAAAAAACAAAACTGTTTTATTATTATTTTGTTGTTCAAGTTAAGGCCGCAGGCAATGCGGTTTGCTAACTGTTTGAGGTAAAAGTCGTAGGCACCTCGACTGTTAATGGATATTTGCTAAGATTGTTGTGTTGATATCGATTTTCTGTTGATTATTTAAAAAATAAAAATATCATTTTATCCCAATTTACAAAGCAGAAATTTAAAGGCAGCTAGACAAAGTTTGTTGGCGAGAGGAGTTGAAGAGGTAGTGTGTGTGTAGTACATGACTATCTGTACTAGAAAAGAGAATTGAAAAATGTCTGCCTTTCTGCCTGTCTGCTTTGTAAATTGGCACTTTGTGCCAGAAGTTTTTTTCCTTTTTTTGGCTAAAAGTAAAAACAATCACATCCATCACTATAATACCGATCAAAGAGTGCTGATGATGAAATTTATTTTTCACATTATTATTTATTATTAAAATAAAAAAAATAAATTTCTAAGAAATTTAGCATGAACTTAAGCCAGTACAGAAAGTGAGTACTTTTGTAATAATAAGTGATAGTTTGGCCCCAAAAAAAAACCCTTAAAAAGAACTAATAGAATCCTGAATTTGAGTTTCATATAGATCTTAAAAAAATTATTAAAATTGATTGGTGTAATACTTTTACTAGGCCAATATGATGTAATCTTCCATTCAAACTTTATTTCAGCTGCAAATACTTAAAAATCTCTTGAAAATATTTATTTTTCTGTGTAACTTCAAAGTGCCAATTTCAGAAATATTTAACATACGGCGAGAGAAACATTGTCTATATGTCAAAATTCTCATGCCCATACAAATTGTATAAAGCAAACCTAAATAGCGCGATGCGTCAGCGCTTTGTAATTGGAAAACCTAGTTTTAACTACACGTTAGGAAGTGAAGTTGTTATTGTTAAAAAGTAATACCATTTAAGCTGTTTTCACTTTAAATCTAGCGATTTACTTACTATTCCATTTCTATTTAGTTTTATTTTGTTTAATTTATTTAGGTAGGTGACTTCAGCGTCAACACTAGACGCCTTTTAACGCAACGCTTAACGATCTTATTTAGGTTGATCTGTAACGTAACTGATCAAAATTCCGATATTTATGCTCATTTTCTGAAGATTTTAAACAATATTTAAAATAGAAGGCAACGAATATTTTAAAATCTGAGTTACAAATGACAAAAACCGTTGGTGTTCTTTTTTTAATAAAGTCCTGATTAAAACAATTATATATTCAATGGGTCGATTATGTTACTATAGAAGGCAGGGGGGTTACTCTGTAATTTGATTCGAGAAAATTTCTAATCGAATCGAATTACAGAATAACCCCCCAGATGTTAACTTCTCATGCAAATTTTAATGGTAATGGAAACTGAAATTGTAGTTGCCAGCTGGCAACTGGAGTTTGATTGTTATCTATAATCGAACCATAAATTTTAAAAAGGAGTATTTAAAATGGCAAAAAAAAAACTTTGTAAGACTGTGTGAAAGTGCGTGACCAAATTTTTTTTTCGTAAGAGCGCGTGACAAATTTTTTCGTAAGCGTGCGTGACAAAACAATTTTAAGGACATTAAGAGAGTTATTTGAAAGGCTAATGCCAGAAAAACATATGACTGTAACACACTAAAAACGTGTGGATGTAACTAATTTTGTTCACAAAAATAGTGACCGCTCGCTATTTTTTAAATAAAAATAATACCAACTAAATATTATTATATTACTTTACTCATTAAATATTTATTATATTACTTTAAATTGAAAAAAACTAATAATAAAAAATAATTTTTTTAAGCAAATGTAAACGATGTATCCGTTTCCAATAACAATTCTTCAACACGTAAGCCAATACGTTTTCGCTGAGCATCGATTTGCACAATTGAAACAGTAACACGATCACCAATATTTAATTTCATTTTGCCCATTTTGCTGGTATGTATTAGGCCATCACATTCTACACCAATATCCACAAAGGCTCCAAAATGCGTTATATTAGTGACGGCTCCAGTTAAAACATCACACTCGGAGAGTTCGGTGATTTTAGTTAAACCCTGTTTAAATAATGGTCGTTTATCGAAATCACTGCGATAATCTTTAAAGAGTTCACGTTGTAGGGCTTGAAAAACAACTTCCAACTGCAAGATGTAGAAAGAAATAGATGGAGAGAGAGAGAGAGATACAAGAAAATGATTTTTGTTATTAAGAAATGTTATTTGGAATTGTTTTTTGTTTTTTTTTTCTACGTACAAATATACAAAACTTAACTTACTCTTTCTTTGGGTATTTTAAAATCTTTAGCCAAATCATCTAAATTATACAGATTTCTGTAGTTTTCAATCTTTTGTATAAAGTTCACGCAACCAATATTTTTAAGATCCACTTTGCTTTTGGAAATAATTCTAAAAAAGAAATCATTTTCAATAACTTAAAAAGTTTCCTTTGATTGTAAATTTGTATTTACTTTTTAGCCACCGCATAACTTTCCGGATGTACCCAAGTACAATCCAATAAATTATCTATAGTACCACCTAAACTGCGAGGATCTATGCGTATAAAGCCAGCACATTGTACATAGGTCTTTTCACCAATAGACTTGACTTGTAGCAAATCCTTGCGCATACGAAAGGGACCATTCTCTAAGCGATGTTGTATGATTTTTTCAGCTTTTTTCTCCGTTAAGCCGGCAATGTGTCTGCAGAACAGGAAAAAAAACTTTTTAACATGAAATTGCAATTACAAAAAAGAAAAAATCAAATTTACTTAAGCACTGATAGGCTGGCCGTATTTATATCGACACCAACATAACTGACGCATTCCGAAACGACTTCATTTAAAGCTTCTGTCAACTGTTTTTCGGTAATATCATGTTGATACATGCCCACACCAATATGACGTGGCTCAATTTTAACATATTCACTTAAGGGATCATTTAAACGTCGCGCTATAGACACGGCACTTATTTCATTCATGTCCATCTTGGGAAATTCTTTTTTAGCGACTTCACTACAGGAATATATGGAGGCACCCTGTTCCGATACAATGCTGTATCGAACATGGGCCGCATCTAAAATGCCCAATTCGAAAAGTTTGGAAAGCCAAAATTCAGTTTCACGACAAGCTGTGCCATTGCCTAAAGCTATAATGTTGATTCTGTTAAAATAAAAGGATTTAAATTAAAAAATTACTTTTTCATATCTTTTAAATAAATCTTACTTGTGCCTTAGTAAAGTTTTAGCCAATTCTTCACCCCATCTTTCCGGATCAGTGTTGCGTTTATGAGGATACAATACGCCAGTTTCCAAAACATCAGCTGTCTCCGATATAGCTGCATATTTACAACCATTTGTAAAACCCGGATCAATGCCTAAAATACGTTCACCCTTTAAGGGAGACATTAACAGCAATTGTTTTAGGTTTTTGGCAAATACATCAATTGAAGCCTTTTTGGCCGTTTCATTTAGATTTGATCTGATTTGTCGAGTCATCAAAGGTTGCACTGTTAAAAAAAAGGGAGATGTAAAGCAATTATAGATAGGGAAGTCGATTTAGCCATGTCCGTCTGTCCTGTTGCTTGAAATTAGTTTTTTGTATTAATGGAAATATTACATTCAAACTTATATTGCAGGAATTTTCTATTTAACTTATAGTAAATCTTTGTTTTATTTCTACTTAAATTCCTACTTACACTTTTTTGTATAACATTCCTCTAATGCCTTGTTGAAAACCTGAAACCTTAAAGGATACTTTTCACCATCTTCCATAAACAGGTTACGCACATAATGTTCTATATCCTTGCGTACATAGTCGGCTATAACAATTTTTACCGAAAGAAATTTCAATTTCTCGGCACGATTAATAGCCAAAATTTGATGTGGTTTCAGGTAACGCACATCATTTTGATAATCATAGTAAGTTTCATATTTAGAGGCATCATTTTTATTATTTCCATGACTATGGCTATTACCGTTAGAGGATGACGAATCGTTCTCCTTGGCCGAGGGATTTTTAACTTTGGATGTTTTCAAAACTATACGATGTATTTTTTGTCTTAAAAAGTTTAAGCATGGTAATTTAAAAAAAAAGACAATTTGATCAAATTTCAAACTTACAATCTTCTTAGTTCTTCCAATACACCCGTATGTTTACTTATATTATGTGATATAATGTTGCATATACCATTAATAACTTTTTCTTCTGTGTCTAAATCAGGATTTTTAACATCTACCAGCTGTCGAGTAGAAACATGAGGCAATTCTCCGTAAATTAAACGGTCAGCATATTGTTCTAAGCCTAAAGCTTTAGCTCTTTCAGCTAAAGATCCTTTGCTGGCCGGTTTGTAAGGAGCATACTAGCATAATAAAAATGTTTTAAGTCAATTTATATTCAATCAATAAAACTTATCGGTTGATGGCTTTTTTAGAAAATGTAATTTTTTTAAAATGTTCAAAACACTTGTTTACAAGGAAAATTTCTTAAAACTACTATGAAATTTACCAAAAACTCTAATTCCTCTGTGGTTTTCGCACACAACATTTCGGTACGCATCTCTGCATCAATAACTTTTTCCTTTTCCAGCTGTGTCACAATCGTTTCAGCCTTTTTACGTAAATTAACAATTTCCGTGTAGCTGGTCTTAATATCACGCAACTTTTCCGGTTCAATGTGATCCACTAAATCTCGCCGATAACGACAAATAAACGGAATAGTATTTTCGTTTTCAAACAATTTAACAATATTACGGGCAGCTCTAGGCTCAATGTTAGCTGTCTCTGCCAATAGTTCATCAATAGACCAAACTTTGCGACGGCCTATAAGACATACATACATACATATTTAATTAATAAAAATTGGTAATTAATACTAAAATGTCTACTTGCCCCAGAAACTATTTCTGCCTTGAATTCTATTCGCTCTTGGTTGTTCATCATACATGCTTTCACTATTTAAATCATCTGTATGCGTTTCCGGCTGCATATTTTCGAAATCTGTTTCCATTGGATTAGAGTCGTTTGTATCCGGCACTTCATCATCATTTATTACCACAATATTTGATGGGGTGTTTTCATTACCCTGATTGGTTTCTTTAGATTTTTTACTTGCCCTTGGCTTACGTGGCTTTGGCTCCTTTTTCTCTTTTGACCCGGTGGCTTTTTTTGTGCGCGCTACAGGCTCTTTTACAATTATCTTAATAGTACGTTGTCTTTTTTCTGATGAAACTCCATAATTATCCTCATCGCTATCCGATAGTTCTATAAAATTAGTTACTTTAGTAGCAGCCCGTCTTTTAGGTCTAGTGCTTAAGGCCATTGTTAAAAGTGTATATGTATGTAGCTTGTAGTTAGAACTTAATTAACGAAATTTGAAAAATTCTGTCCTTTGCTATCCTTTGCTTTGTTTCTAAAATGAAGCGCAAAAATACAAATAGGGTAACAAAGTACTTTTTACACACACGCTTTTTTTCTGTATACATTCAAAAAAAAAAATGTGATTTTTTTTTAATATTAAATTTTATATAGAGTTTTTACAAGAAATGAAATTGTACGCATGATGGTAATAATAACTTTCAAAATTAATTAACCTAATATAAATTAATGTTATATTGTTTATAAAAAGTACTTTTCAAGTAAGTGGGTTCAAATTCTATTATCATACAGGGTGCATCCTAAATATTTAAATTTTTAAAAACGTTAAAAAATGTACACAAAGTCAGCTGTGTTTTATTATGATAGCTGAACACAGATTCCTATATATTAAAGCCATGCACTTAACAAAAACTTTGTGAAATAATAAAAAAAAAGTAATTTATTTAACTTAAATGATTTTTATAAAAACAATTGAATTATCCATACGTTTAAAATGCTGTACAAGACGTTTTTTCAGTAGTAAGGACATACGTAATATAGGCATTTTGGCCCATATAGATGCCGGTAGGTTTAGTTGTATAAGGGCAAATTGAATAGAATCCTAATATTTTAAAAATAACTAGGAAAAACTACCACCACTGAACGCATGTTGTTCTATTCGGGTAAAACCCGATCTTTGGGTGAAGTGCATAGAGGCAACACAGTAACCGATTATCTGTCTCAGGAAAGAGAACGTGGTATAACAATATGCAGTTCAGCAGTAACATTTCCATGGCAAGATAAAAAGTAAAATTTATAAATATACAAAAAAAAAATAAAAACTATTAATTACTACTTTGTTGACCATTTGTAGAGTTAATCTGTTGGATACACCAGGCCATATAGATTTTACTATGGAAGTGGAACAATCCCTTCATGCAGTCGATGGAGTTGTTATTGTGTTGGATGGTACTGCTGGAGTAGAGGCTCAAACGGTTACCGTTTGGTCTCAGTCTGAAAAACATCGTTTACCCATAATAAGTTTTGTCAATAAAATGGATCGTCCTGATGCCGATTTCGAAAAATGTGTTGAAGATTTGTCTACAAAATTGGATGCTAAGCCAATATGCATACAACACCCCCATAAAGATGAAAAAGGAAATTTATGTATGTACATAAGTAAAAAATTACACAAATATTTTTTTTAATTTATAAAAATTTTTATTTTTTCATATAATTTCAGTTATTTTTGATATTTTACGGCTAGAGTTTATGAACTGGAACTCCCAAAGTCTAGGACGTGTTTACAATTCTGAACCCATAACAGATGAAAATCTTTTACTGCAACTACAAGACAAACGTAATGCTCTAATAGATGAACTATCCGGTATTGATGATTATTTAGCTGATGTGGTTATAAGTAGTGACGGCTTTGACCAGGTAACAAACGAAATGATTTATAAAGCTTTAAGACAAGCTACATGCCAACAAAAAATAGTGCCAGTACTATTGGGTTCAGCTTATAAAAATGTGGGCATACAGAAATTAATGGATGCTGTCATAGATTTTCTACCGCATCCTCAGGAACGCAATCAATTGTACGATTGTTTTGAGTAAGTGTGTATTGTAATATGTTTATTGAAAAAAGTAGAATGTAGAAAAATTTTAATAAACTAAAATTCATATAGGAAATTGTTGATAATAGTTTTGAAATTTTTAATTTAAAAAATACAAATACCTACCTACAATTTCTATTTTTTTAGATGCGTTGGTGTGTGACTAGGTATTTCTTATGTCTTCCCTAAAAACAAATTATAAAAATTTTAAATTATAAGATTTAAAAAAATTCCCTAAAATAATATTATTTTGAATATATGTAATGCTTTTCATTTTAAAACAAACATTCTCCTTCAAGCATCTGATAATCCAACAAAAAAAAAAAAAAAGTACCCTTAAAAATATATATTTTTCTAGTTCTTAAATGTAGCTTTAAACCCCCTAAATCTAGGGTGATATTTTCTAATCTTGATAAAGTTTATTTACAAACAGTTTAAAACAAAAATGCTTTTGTTGCCGAGATAGAGTTTGATATACCTTAATAACTTTCTTACTTGTTAATCCTAGAAATGATTTTGTTGGCAAAGTCTTCAAAATTGTTCACGACAAACAAAGGGGTCCCTTAACGTTGGTACGTGTTTTAAGGGGCGCTTTGACTAAAAGTATGCGTTTAACCTCTGCCAGAGCTAAATCGGAGACAGTGGGTAAAATTTATGAACCCTTAGCTGATGAATATAGAGAAATTTCCTCAGTAGAGGCAGGAGATGTGGCTTTATGTTCGGGTTTAAAGGTAATTTTCCATTTTAGATGGTAAAAAATACAAAGATTTTAAAATCTCAAAAAATTATAGCACACTGTAACTGGTGATTTACTTATCGCAAGTATAACATCTTTAAAAAATGCCCAAAAACGTTTACAAAAACAAATTGGCCAACAAATCACAGAAACAAATACCAGCGATGAAATTGAAACTGATTTAATAAATGAAATATTTTCCCTAAAACCTCAAATACCAGATGCAGTGTATTTCTGTTCTATAGAACCACCCAGTGTATCCTATCAAAATGCTATGGAGTTGGCTTTAAAGCAGCTGCAGAGAGAAGATCCTAGCCTAAGGGTGTCCTATGACACGGTAACGGGACAAACTGTACTTGGCGGCATGGGTGAATTGCACATGGATATAATAAAATCTCGAATTTTAAGTGAATACAAAATCGAGGTTGATTTAGGTCCTTTGCAAATCGCCTACAAAGAAACTATTAAAGAGTCCGCTTTGAAAACCTTTAGTACTGAGAAGGAAATTGCTGGTATTAAGCAAAATGTTTCGATAACTTTGGAGTTGATTAAGGGCAGTAAAGAACTTTTTAGTCTGCACAAAACGCCAGAGACAGCGAGTAATTTACAAGCTTTGAGACCGCGCACTTTGCAGGTAATACGCAAAGGTTGTATTTCGGCCTTAGAAAGAGGGCCTAAAGTTGGTGGCCAGGTGGTGGAAACACAAATAAGACTACACAGTGTAACCATTGGACGCGGTACGGCTGATTCATTTCTAATGGCTTCTGCAGCTCAATGTGTTCAAAAGGTAGGAGTTTCTTCTTAAACACACATTTTTTCTTGAAAGTTTTCTACAGGGTTTAACTTTTAGATACTCTCGGAAAATGAAACCCGCTTATTGGAACCCATAATGGCCTTACAAATTGTTGTGCCTAGCGAAAGAACTTCAAATATTCTAGCGGATTTGGCACGTCGAAGAGCTATTATTAATGATGTTTCACCAAAAGGCTATAAAAACAATTTGATTTTAGTTAATGCTCCTCTAGCTGAATTATCAAATTATTCTAGTATTTTAAGAACAATTAGCTCTGGCACAGCCAGCATGACGATGCAGCCTTGTGGTTTTTCAGAAATGCAAGCTAACGATGAAGATCAGGCCATAAGAAAAACCCAGGGTTTTGAATAATATTAAATATTGTTAATAACAAAAAAAGTACCTTAAAATGCAACCCTAGAAATTAAACTTGTTTCTGATATTGATTTTCGAAATTAAATTTAAGCAACATTTTCTAAATTTATCTGAAAAAAAGAAAACTGAACAAAAAATTTTTCTCCTCCCTATACTTTTATTTAATATAATTTTAAAAAATCTATTTTTTTTTTTTGATTTAAAAAAGAAAATATTTTCGTTACTATATAAAGCTCTATTTTGCGTATTTTTTAAAGTGCAAAACTTAATAAATTGCAAGTTCTTTAAAGAGTTTACGTCGAAAGAAAAAAATTATCTTATCCCGTTTGTCTAGTCATGGCTTTTTCCACACAAAAAGATTTTTTCTATGTGCCGTTTATGGACGAAACTGCTCAGTTCGGCTGTAAGAAAGCCTGTGTTAAGCTTAAGAGCTATGAATCCACCACCGATGATCGTGCATGGGCCAGAGATGAAACTAAGAAATCAAAATTTTTGAGCGATCTAGTCACGTGTCAGTATCCGGTAAGTGTAGTTTTAAATTATAATACGCATTTTTTGCATTTACAATATTTTTTCATCTAGGCTGGTTTGGGCCATGGTACGGGAGATTTTAGTGATTTTGAAGAAGATGGTGCTGGTAGGGGCCCAAGTACAAGTGACAAATCTGGAAAAAATACTGCAGGAGATGTAAGCATAGAAATAAAACATATTTTTTTCTAATATATACTTCGTTTGTGATTTAAAAATGTAGCCATTTAAACGGTAAATGAGTTAATTTTGAATTTACAAAAAACTAAATGCATGAAAAGAATTCCTGATTATGAAAAAATTTTGCAATGAAATTTGTTCTGTTGACACATCTTTATACATACATATGTATGTATGTATAAAGATGTGTTCAATGTTCAGATGTTTTTTTTTGTATTTTGAAAATATTTTTTTTTTTGTCATGCGATTGTATTTTTTCTGTAGACAAACTTTTAAACGCATAAGCAGTGATTTGTTTATTTGCAAAAAGCTGCCATATAAGCGTAATACATATAAGATTTAAACAATTTCTAGGATAATATTTTGATGAAATTATTTAATTAAAAAAAAGTTTCTTCAAAGTTAAAATTAAAAACTTACAGCCGTATTTATAACAAAAATTTAACATGTAGTTAGCATAAGTGTCCTTTTTAATGTATTTTTTATCCATTCCGCTAAACTCATGTTAACCTACAATCAAACTCTTATTATTGGCAGCTCTTATAAATAAACTATTTGCAGTTTGCTAGTGAGCAGATAGTTGTGTGTGATGTATACGTAGTTTCTAATTTTTCGCTATAGATACGGCCGTTAAAATATAAGAACTAAGTAAAAATATTTCATAAATAAAGGAATTGTATGAAAATTAAAAAAAAAACTTAAAGGCACGAATTTCTGAAATTACTATTCTATTTTGAAAAATTTAATATATTTCATAGTTTCTATTAAGAGGTTAGTTGAAAGCAAAATTAAAACAAAAACATGTTAAAAAACCTTTTTTTTTAATTTGTCTAACAATACTATTTTCAAATTCAAAAGTTAAAAAAAATTCTGGTCATTTCTAGTCAAGTTTTATTGTTGCCAAGCATTTTTCTGTCACTTGGCAAAGAATAGTGCGCTTATTAAGAACGTGGCAAAGAATTTTAAGACAACTTAATTAAAAATACAAATTTAAACATTTTTATAGCAAAGTTGTTAAACATGTTTGTAGAAAAAATTAAATCAATAGAAAAAAAACTGTTGGCAAATTACGGCATTCGATATCGATCGAAAATAAAAAATTCTTATTAGAATTCCTATACCAAATGCACAGAAAACTCGATCGATCGAACAAAATTTCATTCGATATCGAATGCCGTAATTTGCCCCCTGTTCAGATTTGAATAAAATTTACTTGATAAAAAAAAGTGAAAGCAAAAGAAAATGGAAAGGAGTACATACTTCTCTTCCTCTCTCTCTCGTCTAAAAACTCAGACTTGACGTGACTTGGATTGATGTGTGCTTATAAATACATTCACAAAGAAAGTGCCTTTTGTTGACAATACACATAAATTCAGTTAAGCAATGTATAACACTATTCATAAAAAAAGAGTGTAACGAATAAAAATGTATGTATTGCCTGTCTTCAAAAATAAATTTACATTCGCAAAAGCAACGAATACTTAACGAATGTTTTGAATGCTGATTTGCCATATTTGACTTTTTGAATTTTTTTTTAATGGTACGCAAAACAGCACAATTTATTTTATCTAAAACTTTCTCGCACTTCATTATTTTTTAAAACTTAACTCCATCAAAAAACAAAATCTTAAGCAAAACTGAATACTTATAAACAATAAACACAAAAAGCAACGAATACTGAGCGAATGGTATGAATGTTTTTAGTTGTTTTCACAACAAAAATGTGAGTTTATTCATAGCACTTCATATTTATTTTGTTGTCGATTAAAGGCAATGCAAACGCAATGAATTTAGGAATAGACAATAAATGTGAATGGTTTCAATCAGTTCTCTGGTATGTATGTATAATCAAATTCCTGAGAAATACAGTGACTTACAAAATTTTCGTTCATTCTCAACAAACAAAACAATGGACACAGCCAAATAAAGTGCACTTATTTGTTTCTGTTATGCTTATCGTTGCCTCTGTTGTTACCATAGTTGTTGCTGCTGTTGTTCTTTTACTGACAATTCCTAAAAATGTGTTCATTCATGGCTTTTGCTTCTTAGAGTTGAAATTTTTTGTGTACAGCATAGCTTCATTCTCCATACTTGAAGCATCAAAGAAGCTTCTTAACCATATAGATTCTTAATTTTTCCTTTAAATATTCGACGCCCATTAGCAGTGGCTTAAAAGCAGTTGTTCGTTTTCACGTTTTTACAATTATTCAGCATCCTTTGATGACCAGACAAGACAGCTTGCCTCTTAGAAATCCTCCCGTTCTCTTAAACACTCCAACGAAAATCCTAGAATATTTATACTTATTTTTTACTTTATAAATATTGTAGAAATAACAAACGAGATGACAAACTTATACCCTTGCCAACTGCGGTTAAGGGTATAACAACAAGTGTGTATAATAAAATGCGAAATAAATACAGTTACTTATTTAATTTTCGTCCTTTCTCAACATTTAACATAAAATATTTAAATTTGTTAACAGAGAGAAAAAGAGAGAGAGAGATTTATAAAAATGTGATAAAAAAAATTATTAAAAAATTGTCTCCTATTTTCAGATTTTAATTTCCCAATTTGGAACAGCTGGCGACAGTCTTCTCGAATGTGCTAACACTCATTTGGCGGAATATCAAAAGATACTAAAGATTAAAACCACGCTCGAAAAACAATTAGACGTTTCTAATGAGCGTCTTAAAACAGCCAAAGAAGAGAACAAAAAGATACGACAAATTTTAGAAAACAAATTGGATTCAAATACGGCCAAAGATTTCTACAATAAAATACAAAAACTAACAACAGCTGGCAAATTAGGCAAAAATGAGGAAAATGAAATGCTGCAGATCTACCAAAAAATGGAGAATATGACTAAAGCCTATGAAGTACTACAAGCTGAAAATAACTATCTAAAGCGTTTAATTGAAAAGCTATCAACTCGCGTAACATTAGATAATATATCAACAGAACCGGAAAATTCAAAAGATGTTGACTATTTGCAAAAAGAAATAAATAGTTTGCGCAAAGAGTGTAAATTGCTTCGACAATTGGAAGATGATTTTCAGAAACTAAAACAAAAACAAACTTCAAACAAATTGCCAAGCATTACCGAACAGGATGCAGAGAATATCAAGGCAATAATAAAAGAACGCAATAGTTTAAGAGATAAATGTTTATCGTTTGAAGCCCTAAAACGACAGGTAAACGAACTGGAAGAGAAGGCGCAAAAGGCCAATCAAAAGGCTGATAATTTGAGTAGTAGTCTGAACAATAAGTGCAAATATATTGATCAAATGGAGGGAGAAATGCGCAATATGCAAAAATACTATGAAGACCAATGCCAGAATGCCAGTAACAAAGAAGAGTGTTATAAGGTACTACATACATACATACATACACACACAAATTCTATGAAATTTGATGTTGTTTAATTTTATATTAAAATATTTAATTAATTAATAATTTTCTTTAGCAAATTTATTGAAATTTTTGCTAAAATTAAAAACAAATTTATTTTTCTTTACTTTAGGCCCAAGCGGAAGAATTAAAATGTGAACTCATAAAAGCTAAATGTCAAGGCCAAAAATCCGATATGCTATCCATGGAAATTTGCAAGCTGCGCAATGAACTGCATCAACGAGATTTAATTATAAATGACTACGATTGCCAATACAAACAGTTGATGGTAAGTAGAATATGAATATATAACTGTTTGTTTGTTTGTTTTTTTTTTAATTTTATTTTGTTATTTCAAAATTTCAAGTTTAAAACTAAAGCCTTTAAAAACAACGGCTATCGCCTGCAACCTTTACCTGAAATAGGTCTTAATAATGTGGGTATGATAAGGGCTTGATTAAAATAGCAGCAGCAGAGTAGTTTTGAGGAGAGAAATTTAAATTCATTGTTATGTTTAGTTTTAGTAATGTGTTGATTTTTTTTTAAATTTAAATACGTGTAAAACGAAATTCAATGTCAATAAAAATATATATTTTTTTGTGATAAAAATTGTCGGCAAGTTTTTAATAATATATTAAATGAATTAACTTCTAAGCTTTTCTTAAGTTCATTTTTTGTTTCTAAATTGCATTTCACTCGGCTAATATCTGAAATTCGTTTTTAATGTATCAAAATTAAAAAAAAAAAGAAAAACTAGCTTAAGTCACAATAAAAATTATTAGAAAAGTTATCATAGAATATAAGTTTAACAGAAAAAAGGGGAAAATTACAATTCTTAATTTGTAAATCAACCCGGATAACTAAGTTGATTTACACACATCGTAAGGTCGGAAAAATATAATAAAGTTTTTAATTTATTTAATTTGGTTCAAGATTTTAAATGAAAATACAATAACGTAAGCTGTAGTAAATCGTAATGCAAGGGACTAGTTTTTAGCTTAAACTTATAACTTAATTTTTTAAATACATACATATGTATGTATAACATACAAATTCTATGTTCAATGTTCAATATGTAACTCCACAACTTTTGGTCTGTTAGAACTATTAAAACTTAGCTTTAATATGTCTAAAAAAAAGGTTAAAAAACGTGCCTTTAAATGTGTGAAACTTATTTAAAGTAAACTGATTCCTAAAATTCTTCTTCTTCTCTAAAGGAAGTAGTTAACGAACTCCAAACGGTCAAGCTGCAATGCCTTAATGACAATCATACGCAAACAAATAAATGTAAAGGTGACGATCTGGCTTTTTACACCTGTGCAACGCTGGATGAGATTATGAAAGAATTGAAACGAAAAGGTTGCCTTACCGATGAATTTATGGCAGCCTATGGTCTAGAAGTCGCACCAAATGGCAAGCGTTGTTGCGAAGAAATGAAAAACCTACAGCAGCAAATTGAATGTATGAAAAAAGAAATAGAAGAAGGAACCCATTGTCAAGCTATTTGTGCAGATGCCCTTAAACGTGTGAAGGAACTCGAATGCGAAAATGCCAAACTTTTGGAAGAAAACCAGTGCTATGATGAAAAACTCCAAAAAACTGATGAAAAATTGGCCAATATGTTAAATAGAATAGGTAGTTTGGATATGGATATCGTTACAAATGGCCAAGCGGCGCAAAAAATAGGAAAAGATCTTGCAGGAACTTTAAATCTGGTTAAAGATATCAGTGATGTACAGCTGAAAAATCAACAGTTGACTAATGCTGTTAGTGCCATCAATTCTCGTGATGATCAAAAGATTATTGATGATTTGCGACGCCAGCTAGAACAGGAATCTGCTAAAGTACAGAAATGCCAATTCGATAATACTAGACTACAGGAGCAAGCTAAAGAACGTGAAATGAGTTTGAAAGAGCTTAAGGAACTCAATAATAAATTAGAAGCCGATAGGAAGACACTGCAAAACGATGAGAATGGCAAAAGTAAAAGAGGTAATAATGATTTAAGGGATACAAATGTTAGCAGTGAGAAAGACCCTGACAAAGAACACGCATTAACACGAGATAAAAACATAACTGATACAACTTTAGATAGTGACGATGATATTTATATTATTCAAGATATAACTAACAAAACTCAAGATCAAACTGGCATATATCTAGATGAAACTGGCGCAAATCTAGATACATACGAAACAACAGACAAATCTAAGACGCAAGATAAAACTGGCAAATATCTAGATAAAACTGGCAAACATCCAGATACATACGAAACAACAGACAAATCTAAGACGCAAGATAAAACTGGCAAATATCTAGATAAAACTGGCGCAAATCTAGATACATACGAAACAACAGACAAATCTAAGACGCAAGATAAAACTGGCAAATATCTAGATAAAACAGGCAAACATCCAGATACATACGAAACAACAGACAAATCTAAGACGCAAGATGAAACTGGCAAATATCTAGATAAAACTGGCAAACATCCAGATACATACGAAACAACAGACAAATCTAAGACGCAAATTGCCAATCAACCCCGAACCGACAATCGCGAAAAAAATACAAAAGCTAGCGATAGAACTAAAAAGGATAGTAACGATAATAAACAACCATTTACAGACGATATTAATAGGCCAAATCGGAAAGCTGCAGCTTTAAACGATTATAATTCAAAAACATCTACAACCAAACAAGCTGCGGCTTCTTCGCGTAAAGATGACTACAACAAAACTACCAGACCCGCGGACCAATTTAAAGCTGCAGCTTTAGACGATTTCGTTAACAAGCAAACTGATAATTTTAAATTAAATCTTAAACAAGGTCGCAACTTTGAAAAGGAATTACGCAATGTATTGGAAGAGTTTATACACGAATGTGGCTATTGCTTTTGTCGTATGTTTAATACGAAATCCAAACTATATGCAATTTGCCATAAACTCTATCATAGTGGCATCGAAACGTTATCTTTTCGAGAGCTGGCCTATTTACATAAAAAAATATATGCTCAGGCTGAGAAACTGCTACCAGGATGTTTGTTGGACATGATATTGTCGGACAATAAGGAACAGGTGGAAATAAAGACGAAATCGATGATAATGCCACGTTTATGTGGTGGCAATGAAGTCGAATTAAAAATGTCCGTTGCAAATGTTGCGGATACGGACCAAAAATGCTGTTGCTGTAAGAACGAATTGTGTTGTAATAATTCGGAAGAAATGTTGAAGAATAAGGGTAAGTAACTTTCAATTATTTAGTCTTACGTAATTTGTTTTGTTTTTGTTTTTTTTATTCATTTGTTTCTTCACAAATGCAACTTGGGTTAAATTTTTTTTTTTTACTTTCACAGTAAACAAGCTTGAAAAAGACATTGAAATCGCTCGGGAGTACTTAGAAACGTTTAAAAATATTCCCCTAGAAAATAGTTTAGCATCTGAAAATGGCGATTCTACCGATACAAATAAGTAAGTTTTTAAATAAATATGTCTAATAAGATAATTGCTCAATAATTTAGCATTTGCAGTTCAACGTATAGAGCCACTTCAACATCGATGATTTCACAAACATCAAGCAATGCAAAACACTTGAAAAAGCTTAAATCTCGCCTGATGAAACGGAAAGATCAACACTCACATATATAATTAAGTTTATTTTTTATTGCAGGCTTAGAGTTTTTTCTATATGTACATATATGTATATTATGTATGTATATAAGGCTACATATATATTTTTGTCGTATGTAAACAAAATGTAGTTCTGGCGGGAAAAATATATACTTTATAATATTATTTGCATTACATACATATATTCAATATATAGTTTTGGTATACTTTGTAATAACTGAAACTTATGATTGATGGTATATAGTGCAAAAAATGTTTTAGAAAATATATTTTTTTCATTGGAATATATTGTAAATATATATTGTTTTTGAAAGAACTTTTTTAATAAAAATATGCAACTAAAAAAATTTAATTTTTTTAACCTTTATATATATAATTCGACTGTACGTGTGTTTGTTACTGAACTCCTTCTAAACGGCTGGACCGATTTGAATGAATTTTTTTGTATGCGTTTAAGTGGCTTACTGGATGGCTTAGATTCACAAATCCGCCCGGTCAAGCGAGGGGGTGTGGCACCGCCAATACAACTGAAGTTCAGTTATGATTTTTAACTCATAAGAATGGTTTAGATTCACAAATCAGCCCAGCTGATGGCGCTGCAGTCGGTATCTAGGTTATTTATTTATACTGCAACTAAACGGCTCGATCGACTTGAAGAATTTTTGTATATGCATTCACACTTACAATACATTTGTTATTTTTATTAAAAATCGAAATATTCACTAGATATAAGTTATATGGCAAAACAACGTTTGCCAGCTAGCTAGTGTAATTATATAATCTATTTTTTTCCTTTTACTACAGCAAGAGCATTTCATTTTCTATATACACAGTTGGGGTATTCACAAGCAACTTATGATATCATATTGTCTTATGTCCTAAAAATTTTAAATGGTTTAAGTTCTTTGTTATTGCTTTTTATGTTTGGCTAAGGATAGTTTACGACAGCAGATTTATTCTATATATATAGCAGTCAGAGTCATATTATTATAGGACACTTTTAGTATGAAAAGTAACTTAAATCATTTTAAATTTTTAGGACATATGACATATGAGTGGCTTGTGAATCCCCCAAGTGTTTTTATATAAATTTAACGTGTTATAAATATATTTAAACTTAACAGCAATACATTCTCGCGAGGAACGGTATGGCAGTATTTCTATGCTTATCACAACGTTGCAATTTTCACAATACCAACTCAACACAGCTGAAAAAATACCAAAATAAATTTCACTTCACATGATGGGGTATTTTCCAACTACCAATCATATGATAGTAAAAAGTTAAAATTCAGATTTTTTTTGTACAAGACCAACGTAACTTGAAGTGGGCGCACACATCCATAAAATTTTGCAAGTGAATACCGATATTAATATTTATTTAAAAAATACAGTGCATTTAATTTGAATAAATTTACAGGAAACTTGTGACCGCGGCCTAATTACTATATATCTTTGATTTCTGTGTAGGAGTTAAAAAAAAAGCAGCAAAAATGGCTTTAAGCGATGCTGATGTACAAAAACAGGTAAGTCAAAAATGATATCTTGTAAGATAATCAAAGGTCAAGCAATAATTTATTTGTAATTGAGAATACGGTTTAAATTTATTAAAAAAAAAACAAAATCCATTTCCAATCCAAGTGATAGAAATTCATTAATGAAAAATAACAACTATCAAGATGGCGTATTAAGTAGTAGTAACAAAGTCATGGGATGTCATTTGAATGTGTGTGTTTTCATTTATTTTCTGAAAGTATTAAGTGTTTCGTAAATAACTAAACAATTTAGGCTATAGTTTTTCTTAATAAAAAATTCTTATCAGATTTTCGCCAAAGAAAACATTCCCTGTAGTTTTGTAATGTTTTCATAAATTGTTGAAAGGAAATTTTTATCAAAAAGCAGAAAAAAGAGTAGCGGTCATGTGACTTCATTCTGTTGAAGGGTGCTCTCTTTAGAAAAAGCAAGATAGCTATACTGTTGTTTGTGTGATTGCTTTAATTCTTAACAGTTGTCCCTCTCTGTTAAGTTATCACCAATACAATTAGTACATATTTTTGGTCTTGTGTGCGTGTAAAAAAAGGGGTTATATTCTATTGGGGGTGAGTAGCAGCAGTGTTGTCAACAAACACAATTTTCTTGATTGTAAAAATGATTTAAGTAGTTACGTACCAATCTTACTATGATAATAAGTATTAAGATCAATTACCCATATTTTTCGGATTTTCAATATCGATCTCTGTTGATAAATATCAATTTGAAAATATCGATATATGTACATATCGATATTTTTCTTATTTCATAAAATACAGGAAAAACAAAATTTTTATAAAAAAAAGTAATAAGTATTGATATTTAACGGTTTACATATAAACATATAATACAGAAAACTATATATGTGGTTAAATTACAAAGTAAGGCGCTGTAAAAAATCAACGAGCATCCTCTGTTTGATGTGTTCACCTGTTAAACGGCTTCTACTATCGAATACAGTCAGGGGGATTATTCTGTAATTCGATTCGAAAGAAAACATTTTCGAATTTACATGTTTAAGGCATACAAATTTGAACAAATTTCTAATCGAATCGAATTACAGAGTAACCCCCTAGATCTGATAGATTTTTAATATGGTGATGTTTAAAGGGCATGGCGATGTATTTCGAAAAGGATTTTTTTTTTATTAAAACTTTTTATATATGAATTTTTGACATTTGGAAAGTATCAGCTGTGTTAAGGCTTTGTGATTGAATTATTATTTGTAAATAGCATTAAGTTGCTTTTATGTTTTTATCACCTTTAATATGTTAGAATTTATTACTAACGTAGTACTTTCTATGAATATTATCAACCTTTTTTTTTTTAGAAATGAATAAATATAATATTTATAAACATTTTCACTGTCATTTCTAGATCAAACATATGATGGCGTTCATCGAACAAGAAGCCAACGAAAAGGCTGAAGAAATCGATGCCAAAGCCGAGGAAGAATTTAATATTGAAAAGGGACGCTTGGTACAACAACAACGACTCAAGATCATGGAATACTACGAAAAGAAAGAAAAACAAGTTGAATTACAGAAGAAAATTCAATCATCAAACATGTTGAATCAAGCTCGTTTAAAGGTAAGACAAACATTTGTTTAATTTAGAGAACCCTGTTATTAAATAAATTTGATTTATTCCTTAAAAAAGGTTCTAAAGATTCGTGAAGATCATGTTGCTGGTGTTTTGGATGATGCCCGCCGTCGTCTTGGTGAAGTAACCAAAAATCCAAGTGAATACAAAATTGTTTTGCAAAAATTGATTTTACAAGCGCTGTTCCAGACCATGGAACCCATAGTTATCTTACGCTGCCGTCAAGTTGATGTTGGTCTTGTCAACGAAGTATTGCCCTCCACCATTGACTTATATAGGCAACAACTTAATCAAGATGTTAATGTTAATATTGATACCGACAATTATTTACCTGCCGATGCATGTGGTGGCATTGAGTTGATTGCTTTAAATGGACGTGTTAAGGTGAGTTTTTTTTAAATGATTTTTGAATAGAATCTGTGTTGGTCGAGAAACTTTTTGCCTAGGCAAAAATGTGCTTTAAAAATGCAAAAAAAAAAATAGCTGAAATATTTACAAACTCCCACACTGACTAATGAGCAGGAGTATCGGGACAAAGTTCCTAAAAAAAGATTAAAAAAATTTAGGTGGAGCCGGCAATATAGTTCATACTAATTTAATTTATAACAATATGGCTCATATGTATGTATATGGATATAGAAACATTAAAAAGGTTAACGTTATAACTGTTATATACTATTTCTTCTGTAACAAACTCAATGTAACCACAAAATGAATGGTCGTTAAATTAAAAAAAAAAAACATTTCAACAGTTTTTCACAAATTCTTATTGCAAAATATCTCTTATAATACAATAAAATAATTGTATCGTGATCATTTTCAACGAAGGTAACACCAGTACGACTGACTTAGTAGTGAAACAGACACAAGGCATAAATAACGGTTGCTTAAAAACAAATTGTTTCATGCCAATAAATACTGGGGCCTACTTCTGGCATAAAAATACCTACCAAAGAAAACTCGCACGTTCGAGTAAAATTTCGATCGCTATCGAATGCCAGAATTAGGCCCTTGTTTAACATGAATTGTTGTTTTAAATTCAAAAGAATTTATAATAAATAATAACCCTTCACTCTTAAACTAAAAACAAAATAATTTCAATGAATTTACAAAACGTAACTTGCAAAAAGAGAATTAGTGAATGTAAAATAATTTGTTGTTATTTTAGTTTATATATCAAAAGAAGCTGCGCACTATTCTCAAACATTCGTTGCTGATTAATTGTTGAGAAAATCAAACAAAGTGCGATATATTCTTTTCATTTTACTCATTAATCAAAAAAATAAAAAGTAAGGAAGTTCACATTGCATTTTATTTTGCAATCGAATTTAAATGGATGTTGTTTCTGAAACTACCATTTGCAGATAGGCATTACAGACATATAAAGTACAGCCGATGGAAGTTTTTTAAAACAAAACAGATGTATGAACATATGAAATTATTACAATTACAAACTTTGCTACAATTCTCATGTTAATTAAATAGAAAATAGTTAATAAAATATTGATCTCAATAAACAAAATTGGAAATCATATCCCGTAAATAGCCAACATAATCGCTAACTGTTTTAAATAAATCGCCAAAAAATTGCTACGCTGCCGACTCTAAAATTCAATCCAATCTAAACAGGTTTTAAAAACGCCACGTTTAGCGAGAAATCGCCATATGTGACAACCCAGAAAAGGGTAACAGAAAAAAAGTTGCTTGAAAGTTATTACATATTTATTTCTCTTTATAAAAAAATTTTATTTTGCGTTTTCTTAGAAAAAAGCATTAAAATGCTCTTTTCAAAGTCTTAAAACATTTTATATTAAAAAAAAGATTAGTAAATACTAAAAAACTTTATAAAAATTTTTATAACATAAAATTTAAATTAATAAAATAAATTAATTTTATACCCCATGTTTTATAAAAACTATTTTTAAGTTTTTTTTCGGAAAAATATAAACTCCTTCAAACGGTGACAAGGGTATATACATATAAGTTTATCATTCCGTTTGTAATTTCTACAATATTCATCAGCGAAAAATTGTCGAGATATGAAAAAAAAATTTTTTTTTTTTTACACAAAAATTATTATATTTGTCCTTTTGGGAAATTTTAAAAGAAAAAACTTTCCGAAATATAAGCCAAAAAGAAATGTTCGAGATACTCATAAGCATTCTATTTATTGTGGTGATGATAATTTGTTTTGGTAATAAAAAAAACTTATTTTTGAAAGAGTTTTTATAAAAATCTTTTTTTTTAATTACTTCTTTTTAGGTTCCCAACACTTTGGAATCCCGGTTGGAATTGATTTCACAGCAATTGGTGCCCGAAATACGTAATGCCCTCTTTGGTCGTAATGTCAATCGCAAATTTGCCGATTAAGTATCTTAATTTTTCTTTTCTTTTTTTTTCTAATACTTGTGTGCATACATTTTTTTTAGCTTACAAACAAAAAATAATCATTATTTAAATAATTACAAAACAGAAAAAAAGAATGCAAACAAATTATTGATATATAACTAACAACAGCAACAAAATAATTAATCAAACAAATGCAAAAACTATATATAATTAAAAAATGAGACAGACAGCAGACACCTTCCCAAGAAAAGGAAATTAATATATAAAAAACCCAACCATTAAAGATTTAAACAAATCTAATTCCACCCAAACCTTTTAAATAACAGTGTTTGCTGCGTTGATGAAATATTAAAGCAGCATGTTTTGTTTGTTTCAATAATATATAATTTAGATATTTTGCGAATGTTTAACAAAGGAAAAATACAAAATTAACTATTAAAACTGTTTGTTCTGTTTTTTGATGCCAGTAAAAAATAATACATAGTTTTAAACAAAGTTTTGAAAAAAGTAAACAAAAAAAAAACAAGTTATACATATTTAAACATATTTACTTATACTACAAAAACAAAACAAAATACACAACAACTACTAACTAAACTACCTACTATGTTAAAACATATAAAAAAAAACAAAACTTAAATCATTAATTAATCTACATTTAAACATTCCTGTACAAAAAAAAAAAAAAAAAAAAAAANNNAAAAAAAAAAAAAAAAAAAAAAAAATCATTTAAAATGTTAAATGCAATTACGTTTGTATTGTAAAGTTGTACTTTTTTCAAATCCCGAAAAGTTTTTGTTATATATTTTTAAGTTTTTTCCTCCAAATTTGTTCTCCTTTTAGTTTTTTTTAGATTTAAGAAAAGCTGTGTCAAATTTTTTGAGATATATTTTTTAAAGCTTTATTTATGTTCAACAAAAAAAAAAAAAAACTGCCAAATAATAGCTAAAATATTTACTTCAAATTTAAAGTGAAAAAAAAACAACAATAATTGTTTCTCTATAGGCTTCTTGTGTTATGATTTTGGGAATCAGCATCCTTTACATTTTATTCATGGAAATTATTAAAAGAAGAAATTTCTCTATTTAAAGCGTAGAGTTTCCTAAAATTAACACAACAAATCTATAAATTTCATTCTCTTAACGTGTGTTACTAGTGTGTGTGTGTGTATATGTTTCTCTTCTCTCTCTCATATATATAAAAAAGTATGCTTAAAGAACTCTCTTAAAAGTTTGTCATAAAAAAACTCTTTGTCAAGTTTTTATTAAAACGAAAGTCTCACTAAATTTCTTTTAATTAGTTTTTGTTTTACAAGTTACTTTTTTTTAAATTAAAATCACTTGAAATTGTCTTAATGTTAAATACAAAAAAAAAATTAAAATAAAAAATAAACGTTGGAAATTGAAATTCTTGTTCAATATCTGGGAAAAAATTTAAATATTAAAAAATCCGTTTTAACAACACAGCTTTTCTTAATTTTTGACTCCATTTTTATTGTTTACTTTTTTCCCCTCTTCCTTTATTACATGAAAAAAGTGCTGCCCTTAATAGTGTTTTTTATATTGATTATAATTTTGTTAACATTGTGTTGCCTTTTTTTAACTCAAATGTTGCTGCTGTTTTTTTTTTTTAAATAAAATTCAAAAAAAAAGAATAATAATTTAAAACTATTATAGATAATTTTTACTATTACATATTTTAATCCCTCCTTTTTTGTTTTGTTGTCTTGTTTAAGTATTAATACAAATTGATATAATTTCTTGCTTTTGGCAATTTATCAAAAATAAAATAATTATTACACAAAAATAAATATAATTGAAAAAAAAACTCAAATTCTAACCCTGGCTTTGCTTTTTTACTTTATGTGCACATCTTAATATTAATACAATTTACATTTCTCTTTTCCTATCAGCGTAGGCATTATTGAATTCTTCTCTAGACTTACATATCTATATATGTATGTATTATGTATGAATTGTGAACATGATTTTCTTTTGCCTCTTACCTGGGAGTAAAACAACAATAAATGCTTCTTATATGCAGCCTTAAAAATATACTCCAGCATTGGTTTTTGTCAGGAAACTAATTTTTGAGACCCACGTTTTCCAGGACAATATGTAAACTTTTTTTATGTATTTTATTTTTTATTTTAAAATGTATGTGTATTTTGGTATATTTAAATAAAATAAACAAAAAAAAAACATTCAATAATTACAAAATAAGTTGGCGACAAGTGGATTTAATTTCAGAGAAGAAAAACGTTGGAAAATCGCTATATTTGTGTATATACATACATATGTATATTAAAACGGGAAATATTAAACAACAAAATGGTGTGAATTTAGATTTGCTCTTTTGCTTTCAACACGGACGAATGAATAACAATAGGGTAAGAAATGGCAATTCTCGCCAAACGTGACGATTTTTAAACTAATTTAGCGATTTATGTAATGGTTGGCTATTTTTTTATACCCTTCACCACAGGTGACAAGGTTATATATAAGTTTGTCATTTCGTTTGTATATTATGTATATTCGGAATTCTTATAGATAGGAAAGTCGATTTAGCCATGTCCGTCTATCCGTTTGTCCGTGTGTTGGTTGAAATCAAGTTTTCGTAGCTCCCATAGGTCACCCAGGGTTGTATGTGGTATTCAACTTTTGGAAATATTTTCGAAAAAATCACCTTCAATAACCGGCTGAGATATAAGCAAAAAAGACGACCATTTTTTTTTTTGCACAAAAAATATCTATAGACATGTTTGAAACAATTTGACTAATTGGTCCATAATCTGCAAATATATATGCAAAAAACCTATACAGACCAAAATTTCTATTATAAAAAAAATCAAGTTTTCTAAGACTAACTGCCTTTCGGACATGTAAATACATACACTTTCTATTACATACCTACATGTGGTGAAGGGTACATATGTATATAAAATTTGGCACAGCTAAATATAGCGCTCTTACTTGTTTTTGTAATCAAGGTTTTTAGGTTTTTGTTGATTGAAAATATTTGTTTTAATAATGTTTTGGTAAAAAAAATTTTGTTGCAAGGATATGGCTGTTAGACATGAGTCAAAACAATATGGCATGGAGGAACACAAGTGGCTGCGCCTGAATTTAGCAGACACTAGGCTACTGTTGGGCCTAGATAAAAAGAGCCTGAGAAGCATGATAGGATATGGGTGCGGTGACTATCCCCATTGTATTACACAGAACAGTTCTGTATTTGAGAGCTCTGTTCTCTGTTCAAGTTTCACTTTGCTTTGTCCGGCGATTTTAGTCTACTTGAATTTCTCACACGGCTGGTTTGTTAATTTCGAAAGGTTTTTAAAATGTTTTTTAAGTGTAAATAATTGCAAAATTATTAATATTTTTAAATAATTCTTTCACTCGTATTTTTTTTTGTAATTTTGTCGTTCGTTAGTTTGTTGCATTTTTTGTAAAGTTAGTAAGAGCTGTGTTAAGTGAATATAAAAAACTAAGCAGGCGTTCAAGTTTAGTAAAAAATAGGTAAATGCGTTTTAATGCTAAGCTTTCAAAATTAAATAATAAAATTCAAAATGAAATATGTAATATCGAATGAAATGGTTTTAAAAAAAAATCATAAATATAATAAAAATTTAACTTCAACTGCAATTGAAGTGTTCAATGTAAGTCCATACATACATATTTTTAACTATCTTATTTTTTTGAATTAACACTTGCACCAAAGATGGATTATTGAGTGTGTACATATTTATATTGAACCCTTTAGCTTTTAAAATTATATGTACCTACTTTATTGACACAAACTTTGAGCTTGAAGATTTTTAAATAATTTTATAATATATATTTGCTGCTTTTTGTTTAATTATTAATTTATGTCAATACACACTTTTAATAGTTACTCTATAATTCATATTTATTTACAAGTAAAACAGAATATAATAATAAATTAGTAGAGACCTAATTTTTAAGTGTTTAAAATATGGAAAGACATGCGCTAAAAACTTATCAAATAAAATCAAAATATGCCCCTTGCATTACAGTAATCAGTGTATTTAAATGAATCTGTAATTGTTTGTTTGGAGAAGAAAAAATTAAAATAATTCATTTTTTCCTTGTTCTGTATTGTGATTAAAAAAATATGGTTACCGTACGTGTATACCCTTGTCACCTGTGGTGAAGTACAATTATCATATGTAGGAACTCTCTTTACGAAAAAAAACGATTAATAAATTTATTCTTTAGTGGTAAAGTTTTTTTTAATCTATTAATAAACTTAGTATTTTTTAAAATTTTAATCAAAAACTTGTTTTCTAAAATTTTTTGCAACCAATTTTAAATAACGTTTGCTTAAAAGCCAAGGCGCATCAACATTAGGTGGCGTTGAGATTACAACAAGTAAAACTTTGTTGTTTTTTCGTTGTTGAGATGTCAAGTGAATCAAGGCAAATTTTTGTTGTTTAAGTTATGTAAAGAGATAAACATAAACAACTTTTGACAGATGAATTCGTAATTATGCGAAAAAAAAGTAGATCAGCTGGCTTTTCGCGCCTTGTTAAAAGCTGTAATTTTTGCTTAGCTGGTGGCAACGCTGCTTCATTTCCTATTCTTCTTTAGTTTTCTTATGCGGCCGGTAAAGTTATGGCGTTAGTTTTCGGATTAAAAATTTAAAAAAGAAAAAAAATAATAGTTAAATTTAATCAAAATATTATAAAATATTTAAAAAATTGTAATAAAATTACAAATATCAGTCAATTTATAAAAGAAAGTGATTTATACTTTACGTGATAAATAAAAAAAAATTGCTAGGCTTTTCCTAGTGTTGCATTATGTTCGTGCGTGTGTGTGATAAAAAAGTAAGTGCTTAGTACGGCAGTTTATCAAGTTGGTGCGCCTAAAAATGCAACTGTCTTATATTTTATCTCAACTTTAGTTGTCGTATGTGGCCAGTTAAATAATTTGCCGTTTTGCAGCAATTTTTAAATAGTTTTCAGTGAAGTGTTGTTAGTGTAAAAGAAAGAAAGAGCAAAAAAAAAGTGAAATAGTTTTGTTTAAAAGTTATTTATCAACAGCGCTGCCAATTTTAAAAATATATGTAAGTATGAAAGAAATTATTTACAGCTAATTTGATCTAGATTAAATTAAAAATATATAATATTTATATCAAACAATGTTTTTTTCTTTATTAAATAACTCGAAACAAATGTTTAAACAAATATTACTGTTATGTTCTTCTTTTAAGTTTTTGTTAATCTCTTTTTTTATTTTTTGTGCAACATTTTTTTGTTTTTTATAAGAAATCAGTGTATTTAAACGAATCTGTTTGTTTGTTTGTACCAGAAAAAATTAAAACCATAGTTTAATATTTCCTTGTTCTGTATTTTGATTAAAAAATATGGTCACCGTAGATATGGGTCATCACGGGACACTGCCATGTGTGGGCTGCGATCAACAGATGTGATACAATGTTTTCGCCACCATGTTTAATGGTTTTGATTGTGTATTAGGAAAGGAATTCAGTGTTGGGTATTTAGGTGTGGTTGTTCTTTAGGTGTTGTTTGGTAAGATATGGAATTTTCCTATTACTTTTAGCTCAAAAATTATTTTTAGGCAAAAGCCTTCTTATTGTTGTGATAGAAAACCAATGGAAAAAGGGGAAATAAGAGGGGGTTTTTACATGTGATCACAAACTTTGCTTATTTTCCCGATTTAGTTGGTTAATAGTCGCCATCTTTTTGCATAATAACCTTCTTAGTTAGAGTTTTCTGAAAAAGTTGTTTAAAACATAAACTATTCCAGAAAAAAACTAAGTATGAGGAAATGTGGCCAATACCTTCTTGCCCCGTTTTTCGATTTTTGGCAAATTCTATTGTTTGGACCCAATAGGTCGAATAGTACTTATAGAAAGAAGTTTTTTCATACTAATGATTTTATTAAGAATTTAATTTGGGTGTTTTTTTAACAAAATTATTTGTTATTATTATTTTTTAAAATATTTTTTTCTTTTTAGTCGAATTTATTTGTTATAACGAATTTTTTTTTATTTTGGCTCAAGTTTATTTTTAAATTATTTATGAAAAAAAATTTAATATTGTTTGTGATAATTAAATAAATATCATGAAAAAAAAAAGTTTTCCGACACTAGTCGAGCGGAATGCATTTTCGAAGTCAGCTACTGTTTTATCGTCAGCATTGTTTGAGCGGTTTTTTAGTGTTGGCTGTAAATATCATCTATTTAACTTAAAGTTTATTAGAAAATATTGTGATGTTCGTAGGTAATTTAATAGATGAACTTGAGCCAAAACAAAAATTGTTGAGCCAAAACATTTTTGTACCTTTTGCCGGGGCGAATTTATACCTTTGCATGAATAATTTTTAATATTTTTTAAATAATCTGAATAATCTGTATATATGGGTCATTTCACGTCAAGTGGACCAACTTGAAAAATCGATTCGGATGAAATTTGCACCATAGTTAGTCCTATTGAAAAGTAGCTTAGACACAAGATCAGTCAAGAACTCTCCGAGTTAGAGGGGGTCAAAGTTTGACCTTTTGGCCAACCAGGTGTTTTTTATTACTAATACTTAGTATTGTATGTATGTATATTTCATTTTATTATTATGATAATTATTTTTATTAATATATAGTTATTATAAAATCTATTTATTAACAAGACATAGTTGTTATTTATAAATTTACATTTTCTTTCATATTTGCGCAAAAACTTTAATCTCTTCTACAATATTTATATGACATCATCATGATGATTTTCATTGATACGATGAAGATTTAATAACGATCTATTTTCAAACACTTTACCACAAATTGCACAATTCAGTTTCTTTTCTTTTAGATGAATTCGTTTGTGCGTCGATAAATTGTAGGACTGCGTAAAACCTTTTCCGCACTCCTTACACTTGTAGGGCCGTTCACTGCTATGCATACGTTTGTGTTTAACCATATGCGAATTGTCTCGAAAACCCTTTGAACAAATCGGACATTTATATGGCTTTTCGCCGGTATGTAGATAGCGATGTATTTTTAAATCGAATGGCACCACAAACGATTTAAAGCAAATGTCACATTTGTAGGGTTTTTCACCGGTGTGATGGCGATTTATGTGAATATTTAAAATTGTTATTGTGGTGCAAACATATGAACATTGTGTACACATAAAACGTTTCTCTCTAACCTTTGCCGGTTGTTTTGCATTGTCATTGGGATGTTTGAGATTGTGAGCTTTTTCGATATGAATCCGAAGATCAGTTTTTCGTTTATACTTTTTACCACAATGTGGACATAAACTATATTTATCTTCGCTAATATGAACATGTCGTTTATGAGTATATAAAGCTTTATAGTTTTTATAAATATTCCCGCATATATCACAGCGCCTGGCTAGAAGTTTGGTTGCCATTGATTTAGTCTGTCTCCTCTTGACGTTTAACATTTTTCTAATAAACTCTTCATCACTAAATTGCTTTTGATCATCATCATCGTCGTCAAAGTAAGTGTTTAAAGAAGACTTGGCTTGAGGTGTCGCAAATCTTTTCGCCAAGGGTGTGTTATCATCGCTAGAAGAGTTTTCATTTTTTTCATCATCTTGTGGTGTTTTCATTTTAGCTGTGGCTACGTTAGCATTTGCATTTGGGTCGTCTCTGTGATTAAACAAAAAATATATTAAAATATTGTTAAATAAGTTATATGTATGTATGACTTCCCCTCTATGGATAAACCCCGTTATTACGATTTCTTAATATTCCGTATATCATTAAAACTCTTATTACTTGATTGGCTTAATTTTGAATATTCATTATTTTTAACTTACAGTGAACAACAATTGTTTAAACAAATAATCTTATATTTGTAAAAAAAAAATTAAGTAGGGGGTTTACCCGGAGAGGGATTTATTTTTTTTCCTGTTCAGTATTCCGACTAAAATCAAAACACTTAGCATTGCCTTGGCTTTGTTGTAATAAATATTAAATTATAACAACAATACAGAACAGGCAGAATTAATAAACAATTTTCTTGATTTTCTTTAAGAAATGTTTACTTAATTTTAATTAAAAGTCAAACTTGCAGATTTTTATTTTTCATTTCAAATGTTTAAAAACCTATTAATCTTACTATTACAGTAAAAAAATTGTTTACCCTTGATCAGCTTTATTTTCCTCCTCAGCCCTTAGCGTTTTTATCAGTTCTTTGTGTACATTCTTCACGTGCATTAACAGGTCAAATCTTTTTAAACACTTGTGCGAACAAAATTTACATTGAAATTTGTCATTTTCTGTGCCATGCTTCGAACGGGTATGATAGTTCAATGATGCATATGTTCTTGCTATATAATCACACGAACGACATTTAATAATTTTATCCTTTGGTTTTGGTTTATCTTTTCTCTCATCAATGCCGTGTTTATTTTTTAAATGATATACGTACATGTATTTGTTTGTATATTTGTTAGAACAAATTTTACATGAAATTACTTCCTTAGAGTCGGGTTGTTGGTTTTGTAAAAATTCCCCAGGCGATTCAATTTCATGTTGTGTACGTATATGTGTTAGTAAATTATCACGTTTGCTTATAAATTTACTGCATATCGGACAGATTGTATCAGTTTGAGATTTTAAGGATTCCACGACATTATTAATTGGTTTTAAAAGCTCAGTTGTATTAGTATCTATCATTTGAGAGCACTCAATTTTTAGATCATTTGTATCGTTTTGAATACTGCAAAAAAAATATGTATGTATATTTATAATTTATTTTTCATTTAAACGTATTTTTATTATTTTTCATTAAAAAATTTTAAAAATTTCAACCCATATTTTTTTCCAAACCATGCAAGTTAACTAAAGTTTACCCCTATTCTGTATTTCGGTTCGAATTGAAATTTGTCTCCGTTTGGCAACATTGATATTCTGCATTCCTTTTCGTTATAATTTTTTACGATTGTGTGCATTCTACATAACGAGCGTAGATGGGTTTTTGTAAGTTGTTTATTGAACAACTGTTTTATTGCATGAAATTTTATTTTTTTATTAAAATGTTTATTTTTTGAAATATTTACTCTTAGTCTTCTTCTTTTTATTACGATTCAGTTTTTGTTGGAACAACTTTTTTTCTGTATTTGCATAACTGAATGCGAAAAAGTAATCGAAATTTTCATTTTAAAAATCGAGAGAACAATTAAAATTAAATTTTAATTTTAAATTGAGAAAAAAAAACAAACAATTAGAAATGCAAATTTTTAATTTCAATAAGGATTTACTTTATTGAATTGAAAAAAATAACAAGTGGATAATGAACGAATGAATTAAAAATCAGATTTTTTATTTGAAAATTAGAATTTTTATTTAGAAAAAGAACATTAAAAAGTGAAATCAGAAAAGCGCATTTTAAAAAGAAGAAAAATGAAAAACACTTGCCAATTATTTGTACATACCTACATACATATGTATGTATGTAGGTTCGTTTGATTACTTTAATGTTTAAAAAATATAGAAAAACTTTAATTAACTTACTTATTACTATTATGTTGATCAATTTCTTCCACCTTTAAAATTACATTCGTGTCTTTCAAAGTAATTTCATCTGTTACAGTAACTGATTTCTCTATGTTGCTTTCGTACTTGCAATGTCCAAAATTGTTTTCAATTGTAGTACTAATCAAAGGTGTTTCCAAATTGTTTTCATTTGGAGGCGGTAGATCAATTGTTTTTTCTTGCAAACAGTCAAATTTATTAGAAATAACACTTAAAAGTTTAGAATTGCAATACTGGGCCTGTCGTATGAAGTTGCACGAGTTTCTTAGTTCCCGACAGCATAGAAAACATAAATATTGAGGCATAAGATGTTCATAATCGGTTGAGCACTAAATTTTTAAATTACAAAATATATATGGACATAAGTTTAATAAATTTTAGTTAAATTAGCATGTGTGGCAATGTACCTCAAGTTTGACATATTCCTTTAGCAATTGAGCGAATGTCTTGTTAGTGATATTACATCCTCTGGCATGTTTGCTTATAGGAACTATTTTTGTACTATTCTTAAGACATGTCCTGCACTTTTGTACCAGTGAATTGTCATTCATTTTTACCAAAAAAAAAATTGCTTGGTTTTTGATAAAAGAAAATCTTTAGTTGTTTACAAATTATTGTATATTTGGAAATGTTTTGTGGTTTAGTAAAAACAAAGTGAGTTGATAACACTTGTATTAGGTGCGTTCATTTACTTTATTAGCGAAAGCTTGCAACTAAAGTAAACCTTTAACAAAATTACTTTTATAAATACACAAAAATTAATAACATGAACAAAATCTGAGTTTAAAATATTAAATATATCGATATATTGCAAAGTAAAATCTCGACAATATATATCGAGTTTTCTAAATTATATGCTGCACCCTAATATAAAATTTTTTTACGTAAATTTTTATTTTGGACACATTTTTTGCTTCTACATATTTGATATGCCACTTTAGTAAGATTCTTTTTTAGTAGAATTTAAAAGTGAAAGAATATTTTAAACCCAGTTAGTAGTTGTCAGAAATACCAAGGATCAAAAATTTTCTATTACGCTTGGTAGTCAACTTTGTACCACTGTGCTTCAAGTTTCAAACAAATTTTATTAGTAGTTTATATGTATGTATGTTATATATGTATGTATATATTATCTAGGGTTTTTACAATCAGTTTCACTGTATATGTACTGTTGTGAACTATCAAATTATATTTCGCTTAGTTAAGCGGTTTTAAACTTTTTTTTAAATAAACAAATTTCAATTATATTAAAAAAAATTTGCAAAATTTTTGTAATAATTTTTAGGTAGTGAGCCCACCTATTATCTGACAGAAACAGCTGTTTTCTTATACAGTAGTTGCAAAAAGTACTATGTATGAAAATATGTAACATATTTTTACTAAATAGTATAATAATTTTCAACTCCGTTTTTATTTATTTAGATAGCTTTTATTTAATATTTTTTCTTCTAATATAACTTTATTGTCTTATATAACTTCATCATGGTGATTTTCATTAAAACGATGTAAATTCAATAACGTTTGGCTTTCGAACAACCTCTCACAAACCGTACAATTTAGTTTTTTCTCCTTAAGATGCATTCGTTTGTGCAAAGTTAGGTTGTAAGATTGTGTAAAACTTTTGCCGCATTCCTTACACTTGTAAGGACGTTCATTGTTGTGGGTACGTTTGTGCTTAATCAACTGAGTACTACAACGAAAACTCTTAGTACAATAAGAGCATTTATATGGTCGTTCACCGGTATGTAAATATCGATGAATTTTTAAATCAAATTTTACTGTGAACGATTTAAAGCATATGTCACATTTATGGGGTTTCTCACCGGTATGTTGACGACTTATGTGAACCTTTAATGTTGTTATCGTAGCGCAAATGTAAGAACATTCTGTGCACATAAAACGTTTTTCTTTTGGCACTGTCGGAGTTTTTATAATATCTGTTGGAGAGTTTTTCGAATCGTGAACCATTTTAATATGTTTCTTTAGATTAGATTTTCGTTTCAATTTTTTGCCGCAATGTGGACATAAACAATATTTTTCTTCGCTGATGTGTACATTTTGTTGATGAGTCAAAAGGGCTCTATAATTTTTATAAACATTGCCACATTCATTACAACGGCGTGGTAAAAATCGCGAAGGATACATATTAGATTGTGCCTTTTTAATACCCAAATCGTTTCCATCATTTTTAGCAATTCCCATTTCCGTGTTTAAAGTGAATGCTTCTTGTGTTTTTCTGACTTTTTGAGCTAAAGAAGTATCATCATCACTAGAAGTGTCATAATTTTCATGGAGGTTGTCATACACTTCCTGGGTACTAAAAAAGAATCTTTGCTATATAAACAAATCTAAAAACTTTTAACAAAAACCATCAAATACGATATTACCTTTCATTTCTTCTTTTCTCAGCATCGGCTCTAAATTGGTTTAACTGTTCTTTGTGTTCTGATTTAACATGTGCCAATAACGTCATTGTCTTTAAAGATACAAATGAGCAAAATTTACATCTAAATTTGTCGTCATCATGTTTGGAATGATGGTGAAATTTTAAAGCCGCATAGGACTTAGCTGTGTAATCGCAGAAACGACATTTGATTTTGTCCTTCGGTTTCAGGTTGTCTTTATTTCCATCAATGCCATGTTTATCCATAAGATGATCTAAAAATTTGTAGTTGTTTGTGTATTTACAGGAACATATTTTACAGACAAATTTTTGTTCTGTTTGAGCGTGTTGTTGCATGTTTAACAATTTACTAGCCGCTTTTATGTCATGTTGTATGCGAATGTGTGTTACTAAATTATCATATTCGTTAACTATTTTATTGCAAATGGGACAGCTGATGTCGTCTTTAGAATCTAAAGGTTTTTCTGTGTTTTCGGTTAAATTTAAGTTGTTTTCACCACTAAAATAGAAAAATTGAGATTTTTTTTTCATAACCGATTTAAAAAAGTTTTTTGTATACAAACATACATATGTACATACATAGTTCATTGATTGGTTCAAAGGATTTATACTTTTATTTGTATAGCCTTTTCTTGAAACGAATGATCTAACATATACCTATACATATGCTAATACATATTTATTTTAGTAATATTTGTATTACCATGTTGAAAGATTAATAATAATAAATGTTCATTAAATAGGCTTTTCTTAAAACAACCTGTATACATCAAATTACTCTAAAAACTTACTCATCATTAACGTTTATTTCGTCATCTTCAACAAAATGCTGTATTTGTCCTTCATTTTCTATTGCATCTCCTAGTACTTCTGGCATTAAAAGCATACTAGTGCTAACAATTTTAAATTCATTTGCCTTCGTAGTATTGCTAGTTGTACTATTATCAGCAAAGCAGTTTTTTTCTTTAATAATTAAACATTTTTCCATCTGATTGTGGTTTTGTGGCAAACTGACAATGTGTTTGGCAATAAAATTTATAAGTTTAGAATTACAATGCTGCGCCTGTCGTATGAAATTGCAGGTATTTCTTAATTCGCGGCAGCATAAAAAACACAAATATTGTGGCATTAAACGTTCATAATCGGATGGGCACTATATAAAAAAAATATATATAATAAAATGAACTGACCAAACTTCAATTATTCTTGAAAATACAACATAGTACATACCTCTAATTTAGCATATTCCTTAAGTAGTTGACCGTATGTTGCTTTGGTGTTGACCCCAATAGCTTTTTTTGTTAGAGCAAATAATTTTGTACTATTTTTAAGACATATCCTACATTTTTGTGCAGAATTTTCACCCATTTTTAAGTGTTTATTTCTTTAGATTTAATTGGATAAAAATACTTGAAATCTTTTTTGTCCAATCTGAAATTGTTACTCACTAAAAATTGATAGCTCATTTAAAAAGTGGCTAGAATGCTACCAGCTTTAATAATTTCTTTCCCCGAATTGTTGAAAATTGTATCCTATTACAAGACGTTTGCGTTTGCAATTTCTAGTATATTAAGGTTATAAGAAGATTGTATGGAGTTTTTTTATTTGACTTTGTCCATCAGACTGATATCAAGAGGTAGAGTTATGTTTATTTCTGCTATTAAAAGAACTTTAGTAGTCAAAAGTCGATCTCAATTTTTAATTGTACCAAAATTTATTTTTTTTTATTGTACAACATACCCTTTGTTGCCGTTTATTTTACCCCCCAACGTATTCTGCAAATCATATAAAAATAATCGTTTCATTTTTGTGGTTTTGTTATCTAATAAACTCTGAAAAAAAATAATATTCGAGTCATTTTCGATAATAAATAATACTTTTGTCGTGAGAATATGGTATCCTTCCTGGTCTTCTGTTGAGTCAGTTTTAATTCATTTTGTAATATTTTTTAATTGTAGTTTAAATATATAATTTTTTTAAGTGTGAACGATTTATTGGTTTTTGATCATCAAAAGTTTTCGAAGATTGAGTTATTTTGGACCCTTTTTAATTTAATAATACGTGAGGACGAAATGATATTTTACATTTTCTGAGAAATATAAAAAAATATGTATGTAATTAATTACAAATAAGATGCAAAGCGACATTGTGGAACATTATGATGAGCTACAGCAGAAAAATGTATGCTTTGGCAGTGAAAATTTGAAAAAATGCCAAATAGCTAAGTAAAAACGAAATATTGAAAATTGCGCTTGCAAAGTACGAGGTAAATTTCTAGTGGTTTATTTAACAAAATTTTCACAATTTTCTTTGTTTTAAAACTTTTGATACGTTAAAAAATTATTCATGATTAAAAATATATTTTGTTTTTAAAATCTTTGATTCATTTTTTAATTTGTTTACGACTATGATGATAAATCTTCAAATTATGTTTCATCTTCCCTTGTAAATTCCTAATTGGATCGTTCCATTTTTCTTGATCCTAAACTTATTATCAAGTTAACTAAAATACATCTGATTTGCTTTGTTTAAATTTATTATATTAATTAGTTTCTATAAATTACTATTTTGACAAAAAGTTTAAAAAACCTTTATATCTCACTTAACATGGCCATTTTTAAAGCAGTGATTATTTAATGATGTTCTTAACGAGAATGCTTCACCACAGGTTTTACAAGCAAACGGTGTTTGTCCTGTATGTATATGCATGTGTGTTCGTAATACACTGGGATACTTAAATGTTTTCTCACATTCATTACATTTGTAAGGCCTCAACTCCGAATGTACACGCATGTGAACTTTCAATTTGTCAACACGTTTAAATGCTTTACCACATTCTGAACATTGATGAGGTTTCTCATCACTGTGTATGACACGATGCAATTGCAAATCCTTTAAGCGTTTAAAAGTTTTACTGCATATTTCACATGAAAATGGTCTCTCACCGGTATGTGTTAGTACATGACTCTCCAAACCACATTTCGAACTATACGATTGGCCACAGTAGGTGCAAAGAAATCGCTCTTTTTCTTTGGATTTTGTAGGTTTGGTTTTTTTATGAATTTCCTCCTTGGAGGGTTTATTTAGATGTTTTCTTCTAACATGATTTCGTAGACTATCTTTGTGTACATATGAACGGAGACACAAATTGCAAGGATATTGTTTACCTGAGTCTAGCACAGGTTTAAAATATTTTTCAACTTTATCGTGACCATGTACTAAGCCCATGTGAACCTTTAAAGCCGAAGATCGACTGGCTTTGTAGCTACATAAGGGACAGGGTAGTTTATCTTCTTCTGACATGTGCGTATAACGTTTGTGTATTTTAAGAAATTTCTCATTTCTATATACCTTTTGGCATATATCACAGCATCTTGCTAAAGTTTCATCATTTAGTTCTTCATTACCACCTTTTACGGACTCTGGATCATCACTATCTTCGTCGTCTTCAGATGTGTGTTCGTCAGTATTCGAATTTTGCAAAAGATCTCTGAGAAAAAAAAAATATTTTAATTAAACATATGTATGTATATTGCAATGTAAAAAGCTTTTTAATTATTATAGTTTTTAAAATTTTAGTAAATCTTTTCACATAATTATTTGGATAAGGGTTTTTTTTAATAAAATAATGGTTTTCCAATATTTTACTACTTTGTTGGGTAACATTATCAGGTAATTAATTATAATTCTTCCAAAAAAAACAATTCATTTCCTGATGATACACAATAAAGTAGCGAAATATGTAGTATAAAAAAAAACATTTGTTACAAAAAACATATACCTTAATTAATAAATTTTGTGAAAAAGAACATATTTTTTTCGAGAAAGTGAAAAAAAAAATTGTTTAACTATTAAAATGTTTAATAACTTAAAATTTTAATACATGTACACTTGTATATCCTTGAAAATACTTACTTACCTTTCATCCTGAGACTCCTCATTTTCGGCAATTGCTGGCATAAGAACATCGATTTCCGCATCTTCTTTTTTTATTTCCGTATTACATTCTATACTCAATGGTTCAATCTTAATTGCATTATGCTCTTGCAACAAAATTGCAGTTTCGGATATTTCTATAAGAGATTCTTCTAAATTTTCAACATTTTTTATATCTTGAAAATCTTGTTGATACTTCTGAGAAACTTTACAGATTTGTCGTATAAATTTATAAGAATTTTTCAGTTGCAACTCGCATATCTGGCAGATTTGTTGAGGCATATTGATTTCATTATACATTGATAACTAACCAGAGGAGTAAAAACAAAAATAATGATTGAAAACAAAAAGATTGTTAAAACAAAAAACTGCTTTCATGCGATCTAACTGATAGCTAGAGCAGAATAAAACTAGTGATAACGAATGAAAATAATATAAAAAAGAAAAGCAGAAAAAAAAGTTGTAGTAAATTTCGTTTTCATCCATCAAGTGGTAGGAAATATGAATATAGGCGACAAGCATTCACCATACCCTATTTCCTAATGAACTGTGATTTAAATAGATGATATTTACATTCAACACTAATCACCGAAAATGCATTCCACTCGGCGAGTGTCGGCAAAAACTTACTTTTCAAAAATTATTATTCATTCATTATAACAATAAAAAAACTAAATTTCTAAGAAATTAAAAATTAACTTGAGCCAGAATATAAGCAAAAATATTTATCTCAAAACAATTATTACTTTTTTGGTGGGTGTTTGTTTTCAATGTAAACATCAACTTACGCTATTTCTTGTTAGCTCATAAAGGATGGCCTTGTATGTTGTTTCCTGCGTTTCATCGTTTATCCTTAGAAATGACTCAAGTTGTATGAAATTTCCAGATGGATTATTGCAACAACGACACTTTTCCTCAGATTTATCACTTATCGCTTTATTATTTATTGAAGTATCCAAAGCTGAAGCTGGATTTATTTTCTTTTCCTGATTTATTAGTGATGAGTTTTCCTCTCTTTAAAGAAATACTTAGTTATGGTCATTTTAAACCACAATAATAGACTTACTCAGTATATGCAGGTAGTTCAAGAAACGGTATAGCATTAGGAGTTAAACGAACTTTATGCTGTGTTTTTACAATATCTGCTGGGAAAAAGTGATTTGCACATATACGATCCTTTGCGGATAATTGATTGTTACAAATTTCGCTCCATTTGTTTCTTCTGCCTTCGTCTTTAGGAATGTTAAACAACGTACCATTGTCAGATTCCGCTTTTTTGTTGCAAAGGCAACAGGTAAGCATATTGTTAGTTTTTTCTGTTATAAACTTATTTCTAAAATATTATTGTTTTTTGTGCTCTTATTTTGTTTTGTTTACTTGTAAAATTTGTTTGCAATATGATATGAAGTTGCCAGATTGTGTTTCTCTACAAGAAATCGTCTAAAAATTTATTGCCAAAATTCCTTTTTGTGAAGTTAACAGTGGTAAGTAGCCACGCCAAAGCTGAGACAGCTCACAAGGTCAAATGACCACTTTTTCTGTGTAAAAGTGATAAAATTCAAAGTGACAGTTACTTTTATTGTTGTTTTTAATTGAAAAATCTCCAAAACTAGGACGCATGATTTTTTATGCTATAAATAAAGAACCGTTACACAATTTTACGTCAAAGTCAATAGATGCAATTTTTTCTACAAATATGCTTGCGAGTTCAATAGTGCTTGGTCAAGTTTAGGTGTGTGTTTTTCGAGTTCTGTTGGTAATAATTCATTGATGTAAAATGGAAAGTAAAGAAACGTGTAAGTGTTTAAATGTTTGATTAAAATAGTTCAATATTTATGACACTGTACTTGCAAAAAATTCATTAGTCTACATAGTCTTAAAGCGATTAAAATTTTCTAAAACTTTGACTATCTGTAAACGTTAATTTTTACTCCATTTTACCCCTTTAAATTTATTATATAGATTTAATAATAACTAAAGAGTAGTTGGCAATTTGTTTAAAATTGATATTTGAATGTGGGACATGTCTTACGGGTTATTTAAAAAAATTGGACGAATTGACCCAGACTCGGCAAAGATATGGACGAAAAACCTATGTCTATATACAAAAATCAAATTTTCTGCATCTTTAATTGCTTCTAATATACTGTTTACTACATACATATTCGTTGTGAAAGGTATGTATAGTGGATTTGGCGCTCTTAATTCTTTAAGGTAACCTCTAGAACAATTTTTTTGAAATATGGCAAAAAGAATTCAAAAAAAAATTTACTCTATTTTCAAACATCTAGTGGACAAAATTAAAGTAAAAACAATTTCGAATAAAACGTAGAAACGTATAACTCAAACAATACATATTTTTGCGTAAAACTAGTTTAAACAAGTCAGAGCGCTATATTTGTCTGGGCTAACTCTTATATACAATATGAATATATTTTTTTTTCAAATATATCTGTTGTCTATCCTAAGGCTGCAAAACAATAATTTTTTTGTGTAAAAAAAAATTTAAACAAAACGAGGCAATCGTCTTTTTTTGCTTATATCTCAGCCGGTTATTGATTGATCTTACCAGTTTTCAATACAGATTTTCTCGAAAGTATTTCCAAAAGTTTGATACCACATATAACCCTGGGTGACCTATGGGAGCTAAAAAAACTTGATTTCAACCAACACACGGACAGACGGACATGGCTAAATCGACTTCCCTATTGATAAGGATCCAGAATACATATATATACTTTATAGGGTCGCAAATGATTATTAAAGAAGTAACAAACGGAATGACAAACCTATATATACCCTTACCACATATGTGAAGGGTATAAAAAAGGGAAAAATATCACAGACGATAAATGTCTTTGAGGACCAAAATCATGTGTGACTAAAAAATTAAAAGCAAACGCAACTTCTTACGTTGCTCCACTTCGACGTGTGCCTATAGAAACAACCGTACAAAACAACCGAAAACGTTCCACACTTTCATTAAAAAAAAAAAATTACTGAATACAATTTATTATGTTTGCATGGTTGCAAAAGTGTTTATTTTTGGTCGTTAATGGGTTAATCTCCAATTTTTTAGTTGAGTTATTCTTACTTATAAAATTCTCCCAGGTTTAAGTTTGAACACCATTGTTTTGAAGTCGTTATTAATTTCGCACAGAAAAAGTGGTCATCTTATGTGCAGCTGCCTGTTTTTTAATAAAAATTTGAAAATAGAAACTTATTTGGCTCAATACCGCATAACTGTCCGAGAGGTTGTTTGCAATGGGCCCCTTATGTAGAAATTATAAGCAAAATCAATTTTTTAAAATAATTTTTCAATTTCAATTAAGGTTTTAGGCCGCTCAGAAAAAAGTTTTAAATAAAGGGATATAAGGAAGATATACTTCTTGGATATACCCATCAAAGCTATATTATTATTTTTAATATTATGTTATTTATTTGTAATTTATTAATTGAAAATTAAAAATATTGTAAAAAAAGGGTTGTTTATAAAAAAAAAGTTAATTCGTGACAAAGGAACACATACATACATTTACTTTCTTATGTATTTTTTTTGGTTAACTCGTTGGTGGCCTTTTTCCACCGCCTTTCTTACGTTTTTTTCAAACTCCGAAGCTACCTGCTCTTGAAAAACATCTGAAATTTAAAGAAGAGATATATTATTATATAAATAAGCATGTAAAATAATTTGTTCATATTTGGCAATTCAAAATATGTACATACCTCGCAAAATTGTATCAAATAGCATTAGCTTTACAAGCGCACGCCTCCCCCAACTTCCAGACCAGTTATATTTATCCAGCAGGTCATCCGTAAATATTGACCGGATGACACTGCTGACATCCCCCGAACTCCCTTTTGACTTGCGAAGATATGATATCTGTAAAAAAGTATAAATAAAAGTATTAAAATAAAAAAGTATAAATTAAGTTTGTTACCATTGATCTAGCGAAATCTGGCGACTCTGCTAGCTTCTGCTCCAAATCTTTTACACCCTCAAGGGTCTTTAAGGGAAGAATGATGGCGACTCCATCAATAGTCCTACTGTATGTCTCGCCAGTCATGAGATAGACGGACTCCTCAAACTTTTCGGGTTTTATTACGATCTGGTTGATAATATTTATTATAACATATTTGAATAAAAATACAAAACATAGTGAAACTGCCAGATACTTACACTCGCTTCAATATTTGCAATTTTATTAGAAATCTGCTTTTGATTGGCAACAATACCAGCCTGCCCATTGCTTAAAATAGTTTGCTTAAACGTTAGAAGAAAATGGGGTTAGTATGTAAAACTAGATATTGGAACATTTTTATTTAATTATATTCTTATACTTACATTATGCTCAACTTGTTCAAGGTGAGTTTTAAGCTCTTCTTGATCCTGAATTATTTCTTTTAAAGATGCAAGAACGTCTTTAACGAAAACAAAGTTATGATAAATCCAATACGATTTATAAAAAATATAATTTTATTAACCTTCATTTTCGGCCAAGGATGTCGTCGATGGTCCCGGGATAGGCCCATTAAAATCACCCTGTAATTCATACGTCATCCTGGGTATTCTGGATTGCATTGCTAAATAGTAAAAATTATAAAAAAACACATAAGTATACATATATTTGTTCTTCTTTTTTTTTTGCTCACCATTAATTTCTTCGGTGTTTCCTTCCTCAAAAATATTTTGTGAAACACTTCTGTAATTAGAAAAAAAATTATTATACATTTATTCGTGAAAAAGGTGGTGAAGAAGGGGTATAAGAAGAAACTAGCTATCATGGGGTTTTAATACTTAATTCACTTGCAGCGACTATACCTAGATGACTATGACTGAAAGGGTTGTTTGAAGTAGTTATCGTGATCATGTTCGGTTAAATTTATTACGCTAACTATTTTTATAGGTCCTAGTTTTTTGCAGAAATATAAGCTATATTTTTCTCTTTTATAATTTAAAGCTAAAGCTTTCTAATTTAGAAACATTGCTTAATTTAAGTTCTTGCCTTTCTTCTAGACTAATATCTGCTGGAAAATTTTGTTTGGTTTCCTAAATATTGTTTCTTTAAATATTGCATATAGTTTTCGAATTTGTATGCTGAAAAAGAATTTAATGGCTCATATTGCTTAACGCAATCTGATAAATGTAGTAAACCATGGACATTGAAACTGATTGACTCATCATCATAAAATCTACCGAAAAAGTTAACAAAATCTTCTAGTACTCTTTGGGAAATATCTGCCTTTCTTACATGGAACATTTCACTTGACAGAAGCCTTATACATTTTAATAAGATTGATATTAAACCTATCAAAAACAATTATTTTCCTGATACAGAATATGTAATATTAAAAAAAAAAACATTTGTTTCTTAAAAAACATTTACCTTAATTAATAAACTTTGTGAAAAAAATATATTTTTTCAAAGTGAAAAAAAAACTTTTAAAATGGTTAATAAATATTCTTAATATACATTTGTATGTCCTTGAAAGTACCTACTTACATCTCATATTGAAACTCCTCATTTTCGGCAATCGTTGACATAAGAACATCGATTTCCGCATTTTCTTTTTTTATTTCCGTATTACATTCTGTACTCAATGGTTCAATTTTGATTGCATTATGCGCTTGCAATAAAATTGCAGGTTCGGATATTTCCATAAGAGATTCATCTAACTGTCCAACATTTTTTATATCTTCTTGAAAATCTTGTTGATACTTCTGAGAAACTTTACAGACTTGTCGTATAAATTTATAAGACTTTTTCAGTTGCAACTCGCATATCTGGCAGATTTGTTTAGGCATATTGATTTCATTATACATTGATAACTAACCAGAGGAGTAAAAACAAAAATAATGATTAAAAACAAAACAATCAACTGCTTTCATGCGATCTAACTGATAGCTAGAGCAGGATAAAGCAAGTGATAACGAATAATAATAATATAAAAAAGAAAAGCAGAAAAAAAGTTGTTGTAGTAAATTTCGTTCTCACTCATCAAGTGGTAGGAAATATGAATATAGGCGACAAGCAATCACCATACCCTATTTCCCAATAAACTGTAAGTTAAATAGATGATATTTGCACCCAACACTAATCACCGATCAAAGAGTGCTGATGATAAAAACCGTAGCTAGTTTCGAAAATGCATTCCACTCGGCTAGTGTCGGCCAAAAAATTTTATTCATTCATTATCACAATAAAAAATATATATTTATAAGAAATTTAAAATGAACTTGAGCCAGAATATAACCAAAAATAATTATCTCAAAACAATTATTACTTTTTTGGTGGGTGTTTGTTTTCAATGTAAACATCAACTTACGCTATTTCTTGTTAACTCATAAAGGATGGCCTTGTATGTTGTTTCCGGCGTTTCATCGTTTATCCTTATAAATGACTCAAGTTGTATGAAATTTCCAGATGGATTATTGCAACAACGACACTTCTCCCCAGTTTTATCACTAATCACTTTATAATTTTTTAAAGTGTCCAGATTTATTGGAGATGACTTTTTCTCTCTTTAAAGAAATACATACATATATATGTAAGTATGTACTTAGTTATGTTAATTTTAGACCACAATAATAGACTTACTCAATATATGTAGGTGGTTCAAGATACGGTGTAGCATTGGGAGTTAAACGAACTTTATGCTGTGTTTTTATAATATCTGCTGCGAAAAAGTGATCTGCACATATACGATCCTTTGCGGATAATTGATTGTTACAAATTTCGCTCCATTTGTTTCTTCTGCCTTCGTCTTTAGGAATGTTAAAGAACGTACCATTGTCAGATTCCGCTTTTTTGTTGCAAAGGCAACAGGTAAGCATATTGTTAGTTTTTTCTGTTAAAAACTTATTTCTAAAATATTGTTTTTTTTGCTCTTCTTTTGTTTTGGTTAGTTTTTGTAAAATTTGTTTGTCTAAGGTCACACACAACGATTTTATTTGCCCAACTTTTTCAATATTTTCTTTTGAACTTTCATTTACAATTTTTTCGGCAATTTTTCTGTTTTGTTTAGCTCTTATTTATGTATTTACACACCAAAAAGCGAAACCAGAGAAGCAAGCCGTAGCGGCGCGACTGGCGGCTA
>NDXZ01001140.1:0-19651 GCA_003055125.1 Paykullia maculata
TTATATTTGTGTGTAAGACATGTCTTTTGGGGAATTTTAAGGAACAAAATTTTCGATTTTTTAGCAAAAATTTTTTTTTCGAGATATAAGCAAAAAAAATTTTTTTGTTTTTTGACACAAAAATGATTATATTGGGAAAAAAAATGTTTGTGTATTTTCAAAAAAATGTACCAATTTACACACAGAGAACGTAGTGAAGGGTATATAAGATTCGGTATAGCCGAATATAACGCTCTTACTAGTTTTTTTTGCTTTTTGGATAAGTAGGTATCATATATATTTTTGCTGTTGCAAAGGTAATCATTATAGCTAATGATTTAATATATTTTTAATTTGAAATAAAATTAGGACTTTTTAAATAAAAGGTGTAAATTACTCTACTAGTAAAAAAAAAAAAATAATGCAATAATGCAAACTTTGAAACGAGTCAGAATTTTTTAAGAAACATGCTTGAACAAAAAATACTATCGAAATACGTACAACATTTAAACTTTTTTCTTTTTATGCCTATTACGTAGGAAAGCACACATTATCGACTGCGATGTCTGCTGATCTAAATATATTTTTATTGTGTCGAAAAAAGAATTAAGGTTATTTAATGAATAAAGCCGTCGTAAGAAATGTTTCGTCCTATCTGATATTATTATTTCTTATACCATTTACATCCGACCGAAGGCTAAGACACAACACTCTTGTTTCGGTTGATGCTTCCAATTTAAGTTTTTATAAATTAAAATAAATAAATTTAAACTTTGATCATAAATTTTTCTAAAACTAAAACTTAAAGAAATTAAACTAGACATAAAATTTAAGCATCTTATACAAAAATTGGTGTTTAAAATAATTTTGTTGCTTATTTGGTAGGAAACAATCCACTACAACTTACTTTGAATAGTATTTTTATAAATTATTTTTATTGGGTTTATTTTATAAGTTAATAATAATAATAATCACATTTGCCAGACTATATATAATATAGTAAATAAAATAACTATAAGTTTTTAAAAAATGTAAGTTTTGGGTATTACTTTAAGCACGGCCATAGTATTATCTGTATATATAAAATAGTAAGGTGACTGACTGATTAATTCATCATCGCGCAGCCCAAACGGATAGAGCTAGAGGCTTGAAATTTGGACTGTGGGTTACTCTCACGTTGTGTAGATCCACTAAGAAGGGATTTTTAGTGGATAGTCAAATATTAAGGGGGTAAAAGCGGGAAAAATCGGTTACCTTATATCTGCTAAACTAGACAAGATACAAACAAAATTGAAAAAAGCATTGTATTCTACTCAAAAAAATAAGCGGTACTTTTTTCAAATTTTAGGACCTAGAAGGTAAAAACGGGTAAAAATTATATTTCGGTACTTTTTTGGGGCCCCTCAAACTTCTAAACCAATGAACATAGAGACATAATTTGAACTACGTTCGTCACTTCTCTAAAAATAAAGAATACGTTTTTGGTACTTTTTTTAAATTCAAACGTATAGGGATAAAAACGGAGAAAAAACGGGAAGTGTTAATTAGTAAAAACAAAACGGATTAAATTTAAATAAAATTTACGTGGTAGAAAAGGGGGAGGAAACTTTGAGTAACCAGTTTGGGGTAGCGAAGCAGACCGGGTCCATCTAGTTAATACATATAATTAAAATAAAAATCAATCTTTCTCAGCAATTTTAATTTCTTGTGTTTGTTTTTAATTTTTCCTAAAAGTACAATTTTTTTAATAATAATTAATTAATTTTTTGTAACTGTCAATTTTTTTTATCAATTTGAGCAAAAATATCTTTATTGACTAAAACTAGGAAAATCTGGCAGCTATGCTTTCAATGTGTTAATAATTCCACTCAAAACTCAATAAATATTTGAGAAAAGCAACACCCACTTGAAATCTGTTTTTACACCATGTTGTATGCATATGTATGTATTAGAACATTTATTGCCTAATTATTTAAAAAAAAATTAAAAGAAATTTTTTAATAATTTGGTACACAGATGCAGATATACATACATTATCAATTTATCGTTTTATTTTATAGGCAAAATATTTTTTTTCCCCCTTTTATTTTTGTCGTTTAATACCTACATACTTTGTCTAATGTAATATACCGGACAGCTGTTGGTACCTTTTAAATGGTGGACTATAAATACTATAGAATAGCAAGAAGGCAAACAGCTATTAGAAATCAATGATAGCATGAGCCATAGGTTATTTCACTTCTGATGGTCTCTTAATGTTTTTTTTTTAATTAAAACAAAATGGAGGCTTATAATTTTTTTTTGTTATTGTGTTTTTTCTTTATGTTTTGAATTATTAGTACCTACTAGCAATATCAAGCTAAATAGTTCTTAAGGAAAATCCCTATAAAATTTTGGTGTTTTTCAGAAAAATTATAAATAAAATTCTATCAAATTATTTTAAATTGGGGCCCTTAATTAAAAAAGTGTTTTTAGTGTGCCCTCGTACTATTATTTAATAGTACTAATAGTACGTAGTAAAATTTATATAGGTACATATGTATTAACAATTTATTTTTTTATTGTTTTGGCTTTAGAAAGAACCTGTACTGTGTTCTGGTTTTCATCACTAACACCTAAATATTTAGTTTTGCCTAGTCCTACTGTAATAAATATGCAATATAATTTACTTGTACAGGTAAACTATTTTTATACCCTTCACCTCAATATACATATTCATATGTATGTATGAAATTCCCTATCAGTAAACGGTTTGAATGCTATATTTTGTGCTTATGAATACATTCTCAAAAAATATGCCTTTTGTTCACAACACATGAATTCAGTAAAGCAATGTATAACACTATTCAAAACTAGTAAGAGCGCTATATTCGGCTATACCGAATCTTGTATACCCTTCACTACGTTCTCTATGTGTGTATATTAGTCAATTTTTTTTCAAAATACACAATAATTTTTTTCCTTTTTTTCCCAATAGGTATAATCATTTTTCTGTTAAAAAACAAAAAAAAATAAAAAAAATTTTTTGCTTAAAAATCGAAAATGTTTTTTTTTTTTAATTCCCCAAAAGACATGTCTTACACATAAATATAATAATTTTTGAGTAAAAAAAAAACTTAAAAAAACGAGGCGGTCGTCTTTTTTTTGCTTCTATCTCAGCCGGTTATTAATGGATCTTGCCAGATTTCAAGCATTTCCAAAAGTTTGATACCACATACAACCCTGGGAAACATATGGGAGCTACGTAAACTTGATTTCAACATACACACGGACATGATTAAATCGACTTCCCTATCTATAAGGATCCCGAATATATATAAGTACTTTATAGGGTCGTAAATGAATATTGAAGAAATTAAAAACGGAATGACAAACCTAAGTATATCATGCATTGCTTGCCTTTTCAAAAGTAAACTTAACTTCCCAAAGGCAACGAATACTTAGCGAATGATATGAAATGTTTTAATGCTTGTTCAATACATTTATGTATATGTATGTATGTTATAAATTTGTATGTAACTTCTAAACTACTTATCAAATCTCTTTGAAACTTGGAGCATCGATAGAGGAAGAGCTATGCTTCCAATACTTTCTTCAAAAATATAAAATTTGACCACAGGCGGCGAATTTTTACAAGCAATACACACAAAAAGCAACGAATACTGAGCGAATGGTGTGAATGTTTTTAGTTGTTTTCATATGGCAAGATGTTATTTTATTGCTTGATATGTAAAGGCAATACAAAAATGAATTGTACAAACGGCAATCAACAAAAAAAATGAATATACATATACATAGCACTTCATATTTATTTTGTTGTCGCAATGAATTTGTGAATAGACAACAAATGTGAATAGTTTCAATCAGTTCTCTGTTCCCTATATATGTATGTATGTTGCATACGTGCAAAGAAAATGACATGGTTGAGGTAATCATAATCTAAGAGCATCATACTGTGATTGGATTATATGATTGTTGATAAACCATGTAACGATAGATTTTAATCATAACAATTAAAATGCTATTTATAACCATACTATGACCATATATGTATGTAGGTATTATCATAACGTTATTTTTCAGGAGCAAAAAATAGTTTTATATAATCATTATATAATCCCATATTATCATAATATATTTCTAAATGAAAAGTGAACAATACAATCTTTAATAACTAAAAAAAAAACACTTATGTTTTAAGTTTTAAGAATTTTCTTTATTATTTTTATAACACATTTACAAATTTATAAATACTAAAGACACTTTTTCATCACTTATTACATTGACTTTACTTATCTCTTAATTGTTTGTTTTACTTCACTTTCTTTTTGTTTTGTGTTTTTTTAAAACTCTCGATATTTTTTATACAAATTCTGCACTATATTGAAAACACTTAGAAAAAGAAGAACAAAAGAAAACAAATAATTATTAAAGTTATCATACTGTGATTGCTTTGCAACTATACTGTTGTTGCACACAAAATTTTATGGTTATTCATAATTTTAAATGCTTATAAATATAATGTTATTTTTGCGAAGAAATTATGATTTGTTTGTCACAACAGTTTTTTAAACATATTATTTTTGTAGATAATCATGTAAAAGTTTTCAATAGCGGTAACCATTTAATGATAAAATATAAAACAATACTTGATTATCGTGACGAAATTAACGTTTAAAATTAGGTTCAACCTATAACTAATTTGTTTGCGGTAACCAAATTTTTCGTAGGAGTTTCGTAAAATGGGTGTCGTGATCATGTTTTTTATTTGCGTGTATGTTTTTTTATTTCGTTTTTATACATATACATATGTATGTATTTAGAACCCTTATAGATAAATTTACAACAAAATAAACTTCATTATTACTTGTATAGGTACACATAAACTCATACACATTACAACAACAAACTAGATATTTATCGTAATCGTATCGTATTATAATTGGTGGAGGGTATTTTAGATTCGGCACAATCGAATATAGCATTATAATTTATTTATTTGTATTTTTGTTTAATTTGAAAAGCAAAATAAATGGTTTAACTTACCTTCGATAATTATTATTGAACACGTAATTATCATGGGATACATACATACATAGTTTAATTTTGTTTAATATTTTTTTTTTACCAATTTGTCTACTTAAAAGTTGTATTTTAAGTTAAGTGATTTAATAGTTCTTCTTTTCAATCTCTATTCTCGGGTTTATTTTTACAGATATTTTTTTTATTTTATTATACAAATTGTTTAACTTATTGGCTCGATTAGTAAAAAATCTTATTCTAAAATAATGTAAATAATAAGCAAGATGAGTTTTGCGTTTATAACTAAACAGATTTTTATCTCAATATATCGGGACTCGTTAGGTAATAAAAAATAAAGTTATTATTTACAAAATCAGAACTTATGCTTGTTTGTTATTTAAATACCTTCATAAATCCAAAATATTTAACAATAATTATAAAATATAATGTTGAAAATTTTGTTTGGAAATATTGAGTTTCTTCCAATTTTCTATTAAATGCTGCATTTATCTGTCAATCGCTTATGATTTTATACATTCGTTTAAAAGACCTATCAATACCATTATATATGAAATATATCATCGTGCAAATATCCGCCGCGGCTTTTGTGGGTGGCGCGTATCCGAATTGCAGTTTTTCAGCAAAAGATATTAAATGGCAAACCGCCTTAAAAAAGTAGATCCCAGTTTAAAACATGAGTTCGAGTGCACTTAATTTGATTTTGGCAACGCAAACGGTGTATTAGTGTAAAACAAATCAAAGATTAATAAAAAGAACATAATAAATATATTTATGTTGTATAAATGTACATTTATTTATTTAATTTTATTTTATTATAGTTTAAATATAGTTTGTCGTTTTGCTTAAAACTAACCAATAATGTCTATCTGTTGTTTTCCTTAACTTTCAATAAATACTCTAAAAACTATAGTGTTGAAACATTTACGCTTCACATTTGGTTGTATCAGCCAGCAGCAGCTACTGTTTCTTGACATATTGTGGTCGAACGCCAGCAAACACATTTGTATAGAGCAGTACTGCTGCATACATAATTTTGAACTTTTATGCTTTTGAAAAATTCAACAGTGACAAGGAAAAGTGGTTTAAAAATTTTAATTATAAAATGTTTATAAATCTCTTATACCTACTTCTTTTTTTTGTAGAATTCTTAGACTTATTGGTACTGCCACTGCCATATATGAAGTGAGGTCCACAAGCAGATAAGCTTTTTGAGGACCATCATTTTATCACAGCACATTCCATTGTAATATGGATAGAGTAGTAAAATACATTCATGATCTATCCAACGTTGTTACAGTGAATCAATCAAATCAAGTACCTTACTGTCAACGGTTAGTACTTTCAATGAATTTTGTGTGATTTTAAAGAAAAACATGCTGATCTGTTTCTCATTCCAAATTTAAAACCATTGCATTTAAGGTAGTCTTCTATTTTTGCTTATATCTCAATCGGCTATTGAAGAATATTGCTAGTTTTCAATATAATATTTTTAAAAGTTTGGTACCACATACAATTGTGTATGAAATTTGGGAGCTACAAAATGTTGATTTTAACTACCACACGGACAGACGGTCATGGCTACATCGATTCAGAATATATCTATATACTTAATGCGGTCGCAAATGAAAATTGTAGAAATTACAAACCTGTGGTGAAGGGCATAAAAAGAACGTATGTACGTAATAAATGGCCTTAATTGAAATATTGTTAACAAACTATAATTTTCTAAAAAAAAAACTAATTTCAAATTGTTTAGTTATAGCAACACGTGATGTCTTAACTCCAATTATGTTCATCACTGTTGAGAAACACTGCGTTTTATGCTCAACACATTCATTCATTTAAAAATAAAACTATTTTAAAAAGATAAAGGAACCTCATCTGGCAAACGCTCTTTAAGGGAAACTTTGTTTTTCAGTTGAGACTAAGAATGAAAAACAAATATACTTATTTTCTTTGCACTTCATAAAAATTTATATTGTTTTTAAAAAGACAACCTAAAAGGATGATGATGACAATGACGACCCTGTTGATGTTGCACAGAAAATATCAATAGATACCACTTCCGGTTAAAGTGTAAAAGAGGGCGCTTTAATGCTTTTTTTAATTGTTCTTTTTTCAAATTTATTTTTCCGATATAAAAGTTAAATTGCATCTACTACATTATTTATATATTTTTATGTCCACAAAACTATTCAAATTTTTTTAAAAAAGAAATTGCGCATTTAGGAAAAAAGTTTTTAGAATTGTAAAAAAATAAGTATTTAAAAGAGTTAAAAGAAATATGATGACATAACGCCAACCGTCAACAGCATCAATGAAGCGCCAAAGGCCATGGCAGAATCACGGGCCAGTGGAATTTTCGTAGAATTGATTTCTAAGGAATTACAGCCATTACCTCCACAGGTATAACAATTAGATATATCCTTGCATAGACCATCGGCATGAGCACTTGAAAGGCAACCACGTTGAATGGAATTACTGCTATTTCGCCCATCTTTGCGGATGTAACATTCATCGCCCAATTTATAGATGGGACAGATAATGGTTTGCGTGAGGTTTTCAGTGGCACATGTACTGTTTTCATCACTACCAGAGCACTGCACACAACTAAGGCGATGCGATGGAAACACCTTATTATTGCAGCCTTCAGAATCACAAATTAAACACGTCATCGAATTTTTACAATTGTCAGCTGTGGCATTGTCCAAGTCAATGGCACAGCCACGAATCGTGTTGCCATCTATAACAATTAGCATAAAATTATTTCAGTAAGAGCTAATTTAAAAGGTTTATTAGCAAATGCGGTCTTACCTTGAACTCGCTCATAACAACTGGACGAATTGCTGCATTTCTTGGCAAAAAATGAAAGTGGACTTGTAGCACATTTAACATCTGTGGCTGAATTACACTGAACACAGGCATCTGTTAAGAAAAAAAAATAATCTGAGAAAAATTGAAATTTAATTTCGCTAATAACATATCCAATTGCATTTTGTAATTGGCAGCTTGCTGTTACCAATTACAAATTACATATCGTAATTGGTAATTGGACTTGTAATTAATTACAAAATGTAATTAGTAGCACCCAAGTCTGATATGTGCTTGAATTTTACTATTTCCGTTTGTAAACTTTGAACGTAAAAAACAGTTTTCGGCTTTTTAAATATTACTTTTTAGCTGCGACCAGTGCTGCCACATATTTTTTTGAGAAAAACTTGAAATTTTAATAAAAAATATCTTATTTTTCTAATAAAATATTTTTTTTTACCAAATTCTTTTGCTAATCACATAATTGTTTTATTTGCAAAAAGAAAAAAAGAAAAACAACTATATTTAAGTAATTTTTAAATATTTATTATCCTAATGAAAACAAATAATAAAGATATAATCGGTTACGTCCAACCATATTAAGTATATCCTAATCCACAAAGTTTATATAGGTGATTTCAGCAGTGGTGGCTCTGTTGAAGCTAAGACTTATTATGGATCGATGATCACTACAACATTTGGACGAGTTTTGTGTTAACATTAAACTTATTTCTACTTACTTTGAATTTTAATCTTCTATTTTTAACTATTGTATAAGCGATTAGCGATTTCCGGAAACTGACCTTATATTAGAGCCAGAGTCAATAACTTATTCAGCAACTTATTTATGATTTATATATGTAAGTTAACTATAAACGTTTAAGTTCGATTCCGGGAAGACTTTTTTAACTAACCTTAATGGGTTCGATCCCAAACAGTGCCGAAAAGTTTTAAATATAAACTTTATTTAATTTGATAAAAATTACAAACTTTATTAATTTGATAAAAATTACCCTTTACTACGTGTATTTAATTATGTATGTAATTATGGGTGTATATGTATACTTATGTATGTACGTATGTATGTATGTATTTACATGTCCGAATTAATTAATGATATTAATTTTACTCCATTTAGGTTTTTCGCCCATATCTTTGCTAATACTCTGCCAATTAATAGGTTTTTTGTTTAAATATAATATGTTAAAAAAAAAAATTTTTTTTTTGCTTTGATCTCGAAATTTTTTTTTTTTTTGTTATATGCACATTCCTCGAAAAAAATTTTTTTTTTTAATTTATCAAAAAGCATGTCTTACACATAAATAATCATTTTTGTATAGTACGACATCTTTTGATAGTACGACATCGGGGGGCTGAGACAAGTTGATTTCAACAGACTTACAGACGGACATGGCTAAATTGACTTCCCTATCTATAAGGATTCAGAATATATATTCTTTATGGTACCCTTGTCACCTCTGGTAAAGTTTTTAATAAGTTTTTCTTAAAGAAAGAAAAAATTAAAAAAAAACTGATGTAAGTAGCCATTTTACCTAAAACAATCCCTAATTTAATTTTTAAAAATCTTCAACGATAAGCCTAAATTTTTAAGGTGTTAAGGGTTAAAAACATTTTTTGTTTGTCTTTTAATATGTTTATACAAAGTAAATACATAACGTTGTCTAATATGACTGTACGAGAAAAAGATAATAACTTACCAACTGATAACTGTTTTTTTAACAGGTTATTATTATTTTTAATATATATTTTTTTTTTTTTAATAAACTCATGAGTCAACTTTAATTGCCATAGAAGAACAAAAAATAATTAGTATATTTGAAAAAAAAAATAACTTTACGATGTTTATTAATAAATCGGTGTATTTATTGTATGGTCTGTTATTTGAAGGCAGTAAATACATACATATATATATATATATATATGTATGCATATATGTTTTGTTAAACACTCACTTATACTTTAACTGTACATTTAATATTATTTTCGATACTTTTCAATCATTCATAAAACCATAAATAAGTTTATATCGACCAAATTGCGTTATCTTAAATCAAACGATTTGTAAATTATATTCTTTAAATACATATTCATTACAAATAGGTCTATAAAACTTTAACAATTTGATTTTAAATAAAAATAATTCAATATATAATAATATTCAGTTATAAAATATCATAATGGTCTGATACTGATAGGTTGTTGTTAATTGTTGGGATTGTAAAATCAAATCAACGATCTGTTTATTAATTGGTGATATCAACTGTTCGAAACTCACAAATTAGTCAATAGTTTCAATCGATATTTTTGCTGATAAGGTTATAAAAAACTTTATTAAAATTCAATATATTATTATGTTAGCATATAACTTAGGCGAAATTTAAAAAAAAATAGATATTAAAACTAAAAAAAAATTAAGGTTATGCAAACATTTTTATAGAAAAATTAAAAACAGTGTCATAATTATTTAATTAATTTTAACAAGTGTACGTTTAATAATAACTTATTCAAATTAATTTCGTGATTTCTATGACTTTTTTATATACATACATATATATTTGAAAACCCATACTTTTGATAATTATAAAAGTTTTAAGCTACGGTCACATTCGTCAAAAATTGTTGATACTGTTTGCCATAAAAAGAGTTTTTGAATAGCATATATGGTCAAATAAATCAAATAAAAATATACCTATATGTATATATATCCATTAAAATTTTACGCTGTTAAAAATATATTTCCAAATAAATAAAGCAATTAAAAAATATTATCAGGTCACGCTTTATTTGGGCAAATATTTGACGAATATTACCGTAGCTTAAGTTTTATACATTAACGATTTATTTATTTCACAAAACACAATTTTTTTTTACTAAAATAAATTTTTTAATTTTTTACCCGAATCCACACAAGCCAAATAGGCTACAAATAAAATTCCACAAGAGATTAAAAAACGCATTTCCAAATATGTGTTTTTACTCATTTAATAAATTCAATTTATATCGAACACTTTTAACTCCTCGCAACTGTGGCTCTAGACTGAATTGTTAAATGCAATTTTAATATTTTCTTACCTTTTTCAAAACATTTTTTAACGTTTTTAATCTTATCTACATATGTATGTATTTATGTTTATTTGTTTTTATTTTTTTACTTTTTTTTTATACCTTTCACACATGTGGTAAGGGTATATATAGGTTTGTCATTCCGTTTGTAATTTCTTCAATATTAATTTTCGACCCTATAAAGTATATATATTCTGGATCGTTATAGATAGGGAAGTCGATTTAGCCATGTCCGTCTGTCCGTGTGTTGGTTAAAATCAAGTTTTCGTAGCTCCCATAGGTCACCCAGGGTTATGTGTGGTATCAAACTTTTGGAAATACTTTCGAGAAAATCGGCTGAGATATATGTAAAAAAAGACGACTGCCTTATTTTTTTTAAGTTTCTTTTTTTACACCAAAAAATTAATACAGGCGAATTCATATATATCAATTCGCCTTAAATTATGGTTTTTGAATTAAATATTTTCAGCCTTGAGACTACTTGAAAAATATATATTCACCACATAGTGAAGGGTATATAAGATTTGGCCCAGACAAATAAAGCGCTCTTACTTGTTATATTTATGTTTGGGGCTCTGTTAGGTGGTAAGGTGTAGATAGTTATTGCCCTCTATAGATGACACATGCTTAAAGAAAATTTATTATCTCCACATGAGATATGAATGCATAAAAATTTTACACATATTGTTTTGCGATATAAAATAAGGCTTTGCCTTATCATTGTGATGGAATGTTGCGAATGCGTCACTTATTTCGTTGTGAATCGGTGCTAAATTATGTTTATATATTTTGTAATTCATTATAAGTACAATAAAACAGTACTGATGTACCTACATAGTTTATGTACATAATAAAGAATTGTAAAATACCTTAAATAATACTTTTTTAACAGCAAAACAGTTACTTTAGGTCTGAAGTAGCAAACTGAATGAATAAGTACTTACAACGATACAATGCAATAAAACAACAAAATAGGCAAGTACTGAGTGCGAGACAACATTTGAAAATGGTTGCAAACGCACAGCAAATGAACAGGACGTGTTCTTAATGTATGTATGTATATGTACACGGAATCAGTGTATCTTTATTATTATTTTTTTTTTTAGTTTTAATAGTTTTTAAATGGTAGATTTTTTTTTAAATATTCGTTGAAACATTGCTGTCTTAATCGGCACCTTTGTGTGATTAAGATAGTCAGCCATAAATTAATATAGGCGACAATTCGATAGAATATGGTCTATTTACTAAAAAACTGTTGAGTTAAATAGATGATATTTACATCCAATATTAAAACAAATTACGATCAAAAAGTGCTCTTGATAAAACCGTAGCTAATTTTGAAAATGCATTTCACCCGGTTGGTGTCAGAATACTTATATTCTTTCAAATACCACAAAAAAAAATTAAATATTTTAATAATTTAGAAATTTAATTTAAAAATTGAAAATTGAAAAAAAAACTTACCTTGAGCTACTATTATTTCTTGGGATCCTTGATTCCATCTGGTTTTGGAAGTTTTGTTCTAACATTTAACAATTTAAACCGGCGAGTGTATAGTGGGAGTTATTTTTATACACGAAGTTTAACAAGTCGGCCGCCAAAAAAAAAAACTGGTCTTGGCATAGAGTACAAACATATTGTACATGGTCATGTATGTGCTTTAGATATAAAGGCAAATGAATGAATGTGCTTTATTCAATAAATATTTAAGTTTAAAATGTACATATGCCGGTGTATGTCAAAACTAAAGACAAACTTGACGAACATGATTAAAATATAAGTTATTTAAATATAAAAAATTATAATATAAGTTATTTAAAAAAAAAACTAAAAAAAGTAAAATTTTATTTACATAAGAAAACAATTAATATACATATGGATATGAAAATTAAAACTGCAAAATACTACTTGTGGTTCTCTCGTGTCATTTACAATCTGAATTTGAAAACATATAAGAAAAAGGTGTTAATAAAAGTTTTTAAAATTAAAAACAAATTTCGCTTTTTTGGTTAGAATCTTGTTATTGAAAAAAAAATTTTTACACTTGTTAAAGCAAATATTTTTTGTTACTTCTAAAAAAATAAATTTTGTTAAAACATAATTTGTCATTATATAATGTAATAATAATCCAACATTTTTTCCAAAAAAAAAATCACAATTCAAAATGTTCATTATTTTTGTTTTTGAAAATCTTTAAAAATTCTCTATTTAAAGAAAACTTTTTATACATATTCTGTATGACTTTTTATTATGAGATAAATCAGCAATTTACAAATTATTATGGATTTATTATATTTAGAAAAAATTACCAACAAATATTTTTTTAACATTTTTATACCTTTAACAAATATAGAAAAAATTAAATTTTTAATTTTATTAAAAACTTCGATAAGTATTTTGTTTTTAGATACATAATTAGACAAAATTATTTGTTATTAGAAAAATGTTTAAAAGATTCTCTGTTTTTAAATAATTTTTTTTTTAAATATGCCTATTTTTGAGTTTAATATGTATATGGATATATTTTTATAGAAATAATACATTAAAATTTTATAAATTTTATTAATAACTTATAATTATATATAACGAACATATTAAATTATTTTATGCTATATTGTTAATAAAAAATTACGTAAATCGAAAATGCTCTATATATATATATATATATATAATGTTTTATTAAAATGTATTTTATTAAAAAATATTTTATAAAATTTGTTTTTAAAATCGCAATTATTTTTTAATCAACTTTAGGTTAATTCTCTGTTTATAAAAAATGTTCAAACATTTTTTATTAAAACAAAAGCATGAAACAATAAACTGTTTAAAAAGATTGATTAAATCTCTGACTTAATGTACATATATAAAAAATTTATACATTTTTTATTTATAGAAAAATTAGAACAAATTTTTTATATCTGTGGCAATAAATAATAATGGCTTAAGTTGGCATAAGTGCTTTTTCATTTTATTACATATTCTTATTCTCTTCTTCAAGATCTATCACTCAACTAAATTTCAAGTATTAAGTGTCATTATTAATTAAACTATACGCTTTTATATTTTAGCTTAAGTCTTTTTGGAAAATAATATAGAGGACATAATATCTTAACTCAACTTAAGGTAGCTACATCAATATTAAATTGTTTGATCATTAAAACTTGTATAACTTAAGTGCAATAACTAACAGCACATTTAAATTATTCCTTATAAGAAAAAACCTTATATTTAACTAAGCTTTTATAAAATATTATCTTATCTCAGGTTTTCGGCATTTTAAATTTAACCTAAAGCACTTAAATCGACTTAGTATCAATAAAAATTATTTTGCCTTTCAATATAGTAGCTTAAATTCACTTAAGTTTTTATTTTTCTGAAAAACCACGAATATAAACTAATAAAACGTTGTTTTTTTTATGAAATTAACAGTTTTGTTCTAAGAAAAGTGCATCATTTTCTGTGTGCTAAAAATTTTATATAAAAACCAAACACAATTGGTTTTAGACAGAAGCCTTAATATCTTAAACCTCGAAATTTCGACTTAAGTCATTATGATTTATTGCCACAGATATAAAGCACATTGTAAATAAATTTTTCAACTTACATATATACTACATAGATGAATTCTCCAACTGGGAAAACCAATAAGTAGATTTATTTTCATGTTCGTTTTACTGCAATTTTTGTCATCCCCAAAAGCATGCACATCTCTATTTTCAGATGCTTTCAAAGGAACTGTCAAACACAAGCAAATAAAAACAAAAAAGCAAGAGCAAAGTTTATCATTGAAACAAGAATAGAATGTTTTTTTTTACTTCTTAAATATTTATTAAATAAACAAAAATGATATTTTATATTTGCATAAGTGATTACTGGAAACAAAGGACTTTTTACAGAATAACACCGCCCCAAGAAATTGATAATAACACAACTTATAATCTAGAAATTTTGGAAACAATCAAATGTTCGAATGTCAAACTGCCGGTGGTGATGTTACGTTTAAAATGCAATATTGATGGAATCAGTTTCTTCTATTTGAACAAGGAACTGTTAAATTTTTTTGAATACAGACGATTGTTGAGCACTCAACTAAGTCTTAGGGGCGTTAAGATATTTTGGTTACAAATAGTACAGCCTGAAAGAGATATTATAGATTGGAAGTGGTAAGTCTATGTCTAGTTACAAGCGTTGTTTTACGTTAACTAGCGTTAAAATTATAGCAATTTGCTAACTTAATTAACATCGCACTGCAAGTATTTATTGTTTTGAGTATCGGTTCAATTGTACTAATAAGAGAATAGTCTAAAAAAATGCTGCTATAACAATTTATTTGCATACCCATATTGTGATTTTAGTAACTCCAGTGTCATTTTAATGTAATTCTTGAAAATAATTTGTATTATATTTTTATCAACATATGTACATACATACATACGTATCTTTTTTAAGGAATCACATGCTTGCATTTATACTATGGGAAAAAATTGAAATAGAGTATCTTATGTCCTGGTTATCAACATTAGGTGGAGCCTTCTCAGCGCTGGGCGAACAATTCTCCAAATGTGTACGTTAAACCTAATATTAATAATATTATTTAAGTTGCTTGCTTTAGTATTATATTTTTTTTTTTTAAATTTGTAGGCGGATATGGCTGGCAAAATTTCCCAGAAACAGCTTATGATAGGCGTTAAATTAGGCGATCCATTTTTGCAATCCAGATGTAAACTCTTCTACAGTATATCACTAATTCAAACAGGTCGTTTGAGATCAGCTAAATACATCATAAGACAACAGTACGCCTTTGCTCGAAGACACAAAGAAGTGGATGGACGTTTAATAAAAATGTGCAAAGGAATTTGGCTAAAGCTGCAATATGAATATGGTGTTAGACTTAGGACACGCAAAAAAGTGTTGCATTCTATAAAATCAAATTGTGCAGGAGACAGTTAAATAATAATATTCTCTAAAACTCAGGACTTTAGAGAACCGAGTACCCCTTTCTCAAGAACAAATTTGTATTACTGTTTCCAATCCAATGTAAATTTCTTTTAAATTTTGTTATGTAGTTTTTTATATTTTTAAAAATCTAGCTACTTTTAGTTCTTATAAATATTCCTTTTCAAATATGTTTCAAAAATCACTGGTAAAGGATATTTAAATAAAGTGTCCTGTTTTTACTTAGTTAAGCGTATTTTTACTTTATCGTAAATCGTTAATTTATATTGCTTTAACACTATGAATATGGAGACGTTCAAAAATTTAAAAAGGTTACTTTTGAAAAACCTAAAAAAAAAGTACGAACGTTATATGTATACACTATTGTTACCAAATTAAATAAATAACCCCTTTCGATTTAAAATTCCTTTTGCTAAATCCAAAAATGACAAGTTTAATTACAATGCGACATTAAATTTCCTTTTTTGTTAAGGGCTTCCAGTCAAATCTGTTCACTACTGTACTTAGAAGAAAACCCTAAAAGTAAATCTGAGAAAAAGCAGTACTTCTCTTGTAAATTTTGTGAAAAATAACTTCGTTATATGGCTTCTAAATGCCTGCAATAAATTTTTATGTCAAAATATTTTTTGTTTCTATATTCAAGTTTTTGGTATTTTTTTCCTTTTAAATGTGGCTAACTGTAGCCGGAAACACCTATTCATCTAAATATTCGCTGCTATAGTTTTATTTAAATTAACCTGAAATGTCCTATTCCATCTAAATGCAACTTCGCTTTATTTGGAATAAATTATAAATGAATTAGTATTGCCGTCATTTAGGCGCAGTATGAAAAACATTTACAGAATTTAAACAAATTTACGATCATTGGTTTGATTTTCTATAAAACTACCGTATTAAAATCGGATGATCAGTTTCGAAGTCAGAGTATGGGATGAATAGTGGATTTCGGCAAGATCCGTCCATTAATTTAGATGAAAAATGTTGCAAAAACAAATTCAACGCAGTTTTCATTTCTAGACAAAAATTTTGTTTTTTTACTGCGTTTTTATAAAATTCTCACATGAAATTTTGTTTGAATTTTATAAAAAAATGCAGTAAGTATATAATTAGGATACCAAAGAACCTTTTAAAGAGAATTTAGTTATAACTTTTATTAGGAACTTTACATAAAAAAAAATTGATTTTCCCTTAAGCAAATAAATCATGAAATAAATATATTGCTGTCGCTTAGACGAAATGTAAGCTATAACAGACCAACCTAAATAAAAACGTTGCGCTCACTGGCGCCTATTATTAACGCTGAAGTGACCTCCCGAAATAAGATCGCTAAAGTTGTCATTTATTTTTATTTTTAAAGTTAAAATAGCTGAAATGGCATTAGTTTTCAACAATAACAAAACACTGTCAATATATGATTTTCCAATTGCAAGGCGCTGACGCCAGCTAGACAACGCTCACCGCACTGATTTAGGTTTGGCTGTAACCGCAAAGACAACAATCAATGCCGTAAAATTTAAGAAAAAAAAATACCTGGAGCGTACTGATTCGATTGTTGTTGTAGTTGCCTGTATTAAAAAATAAGTCAAGTCAAAAAATTTCAAAACAGTTTTAATATGGAAAATGCATTTTATAATTTTGTTTTCAACTTTACGTTTCGTGTTTACCACGTACATTTGTAGTGTGTTTTGTAGATAAGATAATAAATATATATAAATGGGTTAATATGGTTTTTTTTTTGTATATTTTAATACGTATAAGTATGTATGTATATTAACTGTTATATTTTAATTATATAAAAAGTAAACCGTTTAGGAATCGAAAAAAAAAACAATTTAAATTTAAAATGCATATCATGATGATTGATCGTTATGCATTATGTAGATCATGTTTGTCATAAAGGAAAAAAAAGCAGTGTAGAAATGTTGTAAATATGCACCCAATTGGGAACGATATAATTGATGTACACAATATGTAGATGTAACCTGAAAACGATTTATTGAGCCAAAGTACCCATGGGATCCCAGGCTGGTAAAACAATGGGTTCTTGATCGAAAACACGTAAAATATCTTCAGGCACATATTTTTTATCGACCACAACTTCGAAACCAAAGTCTTTAAACCATTCGGCAGACATGACCAAATAACCTTTTTCGCCACGTTCTTCACCCCAAGAGTTCTCCACACGCAACTTTTTTGGTTTAGCATTTTCCTGTTAATTAAAAGAAAAGTCAATAAAAATGTATTTATTTCCCCTGTTTTATATATCAAGTAAGACATACATCTAATGATACTGCTGTAAAAACCATGGCATGAGTCATGGCAGATTCACCATAAATCAAGCGATCAGCTTTAGTCATAGTTTTTTGTATATCAATATCGAATACCAGCTTAAAATCGTGCCTAGAAAAATATATATATATTAAAAAAGAAACGAAATCAGTTTGTTGTTTGGACAGTTTATAAACCTACACATTCAAATCTTCAATGCCTTGTTTGGCGGCAAAACGCTTGCTAACTTCACAACCAAACCACACGGGTTCTCCAGCCTTTATACTTTCCACTACCATTTGCAGCAAGATTTCCACGGGTTGATTATTATACAATACTGGTCGACCATCGACCACATTACCCAAACAGTCTACTGTATAGGCCTGATTGTATAGGCTATCTGGACGGGGATCAGTAACTAAACAAACCTAAAAAGACAATAAAAAATTGCAAACAATACAAAAGAAAATTCATAGAAAACTTTACCTTATCCTCTACATTAAAAAGAGGCTTAACCATGGTATTGTAGAATTCCAGGGGTGTAATAGGACCCACTGAATTGTATGCTTTGGTTTTGTCATAATACTCCCAAGTGAACTCTTTGCATGGTATTCCCAAACAAATGCCAACAACTTTATAAATTTCTCCCATTAATTCATCAACTTTAGCATTAACCTTGTCGTTAGTTGGATTTGTATCCATCAGGTCACGCAGTACTTTGGAATATTCACGCAACTGAAAAATTTTAACAATAAAGTTTAAATTAAAAAACAAATGCGATTTCTTGAAGCAGTTGATTTTTTCAATCTAAAATCTTGTAAAAAATTAAAATAAAACATTTATTTTATGAAGAAACCCAAATTTTTATTAAATATTTAATTTTTTTTAAACAAAATTTGGAAAAAAATGTTTTTTCGTATTAAATTACAATAAAATTGTAAAAAATGACTTTTTTTTTTTTGAAATGTGAGTTAAATAGAAAATTTTAATATGTTTTGTTAACTCAACAAAACAAATCGTCAATATTTTTATAAAAATAAATTTTTTGTGGAGATTAATTTTTATAAAAATTAAAAAAAAAGAATTAATATTTCCCAAATTTTTTTTTTTCATTTTTATATTTTTTGTTTACATATTATACTGTCTTCGGCATTTATAGTCGGAGCTTAAAGTATGATACATTAAATTTTTTGTCCTGAGCAGACTAATGTTTTGCTCTAAGAGCTATTAAAGTATCCCGATCTAGCTAAGAGCTACTAAAGTATCCCGATCTAGTATTTTCCCACCAGATCTCAGTTCCTGCCACCCTAGGTACTTAAATCTACGGCAAATTTTATTTTAAGGTGGTACGGTCTAAAGTACATATGTAGAAATTAGGAACGAAAAAAAATCATAAAAACAATTTTAAATTTTTATAAAAAAATGTCGAAATCTTGTGAAAGTTATTTAAAAAATTCTTTTTGGGAAAAAATTAATATGTCAAAAAAAAATGTTTTTTTAAAATAATTAT
>NDXZ01001140.1:19691-46564 GCA_003055125.1 Paykullia maculata
ACAAAGATAAATAAGGAACAAATATTATACCTTGCTTTTTAAAACACTATTCATGCGTATACTAGCTTCAGAATTGTAACTCTCGGGGAAACATTTCTTTGGCATTAATCCATGCTTGGTTATCAAATTCACTAACATATCCCATTGGCCACCATCTGAGGTTGGATCCTGTATAAAAAATATTATTATTATTAAACTGTTAGAAATTTTAGTAATAATAAATTAATATGTGATTACATTTAATAAAAATGATACCAAACGGCCATCAACCTTTTCTCCGCGCTTGGAAGTTTTAACAATGTTATTAAGGAAATAGTTGCAACGCTCAATCTTATCCCAATAAAATAAATAAGCCTGAGAAAACTCAAATTCATCTAGATTATGTTCTTTCATAAATGGCAAACGTAAGCAATTTAAAGCCGCAAACAGCCAACATCTGCCAGAGCTTTTTTGGTTTGTCACCGGTTTGCCTTCAATTTCTACCTATAACAAAAAGATCAGCAAAAAAAAACAAATTGTAATGGGATACAGAAATTTAAAAATGAACTCACACTCACCTTATAGGTAAAAACATGATTGGTGGCCTCCAGCTGTTGACGCGACAAACACACATCCAATGGATCAAAGCGGGAGCATACATTTTGTGCCAAAATATTTTTGGGTTCACTGTAAAACTCATTTCGCCACTTGTCTAATTTATTTTGTGTTATGGCCGAACCAGAGACTAAAAGAAAATTTGAGCCACTTGAGTGTTTTCTTGCTACAAGTTTGTTTTCAAAAATATTTCCTAAAATTCGTTGGGATGCCCGCAGTAAGGAATGCTTACTGGTCATATGATAACTAAGAAACACTGAAACGGCGTAGCAGAAAAGAAATTGGACAAACGATTATTTTAACCCACTGATCCCAAAAGGAATGCCACATTAATAAGAGAACATGAATAAAAATTTGAAAAGAAACCCTGCAAACAAATTATATGTATACATATATGTACATACATACATATATGGTCACAGAAAGTTAGATTATTATATTACCAACTTATCATTTAAGACTATTTTCTACTTGCAAATACGTTTAACTTTCGATTTTCGACTGACACTTCCAAATGATTTCTACACAAAAACTTCAATTTGAAAATTCAGTTTTAAAAAATCCTACGCAAGTATTTGTACTGGAACATTATTATTATTAATAATAACAGTTTTTTAGAGACTAAAAACCTGGATTCGAAGGCATGCGATGTTTAAAGTTAAAGTTTTCTCTTTATTCGACAATAATGTCTACTTTTGTGGTTTTTAATTGACTGTGTAAAATTTATAGTAATTATCTAATTTTGGCAAGAATAAAAATGTAAATCAAATGTCAATAAAATGCATATTAAATAAAAAAAAAAACTTTTTAACAAATAAAAAACATACCTAGTTATGTTTGTATGTACATATTCTTTTTTTTCGGCAATAGATTGTTTGTTTAGTTTTCCGTGTTAAAACTTTTAATTGACATAGTGACAATGCACAAAAATAATAAAAGTGAGAGCTATACAATTTTTTATACAATTGATAGTAGAGCAACAACAGCAACAATTTACCCACAAAGAAACGCAAATAAGGCAATCAAATCTTTTTATCTTAACACACTTAAAAAAATAAAATAAAACAGGGAAACAAGATAACAAAACAATAGTTGGAAAAATTAATATTAATAAAGCTTAAAACATAAAAAAAAATTCCAACTTTTTTTTTATCAGTTTTTGCTTGGATACGTACATATGTACATATATAGTATACGAAAGCAAGACATCTTTGTTTTCGTCTTCTGGCAAATTTTGTATTGCAAAATCTTACAACCACAACAAATGAACAATTGTACAATTGTGCCACATTAGCTAACAAAACTTTGTAAAATTATACATGTGTATGTATGTTCAATTGCACACAGAAATATGCAATCAATAGATAATAAGACAATATCAATTTTTTTTTATTTTATGCCAATTTAATTGTAATGTGATGTTTGACAATTAAAAAAAAATCTGTACGCACATAGTTCGTGCATTTGCATCCTATTTAATATTCGAAATGGTGGAATACTAAATTTTAAAAGCATTTTAATACATTTTGGTTTACTTACACATTTTGTTTTTCACAAATTGACAAAAAAACAACCGAGTTAGGTTAAAAAATAAAACTTTTCTTTTTTTACTGGTTTTATAGCGTTACTATTCGTAGGTAATATTTCTTCCAAACTTACAGAGATGCAAAAGTGGCAATGACAAAGTAAAATGCTAACAGGCTTGCCAAGATAACATTTTTATTTAGTTCTGTGTCACCCCAAATGTAGACATTAAATCTCTCTAATCTCTAAATTAATGTTAGAGCACATTTGCATTTTTTTTTAATATCGAAGCACTTAAAAATTTTTATTTGTATATTAGAGTTTTTACAAGAGCTGTACATACTTTTATAAAAAATTAAGTTTTAACGTTTAAATTGTATATATAACAGTTTGGATATATGTAACTTAATAACGCTTAACCTGAATAACGAATACGAAGTTGGTATACTTATTTTATTTACAGACGATGTCAGCGGCAGATCCCTATTTTAATGAATTGAATAACAAAAAGCTAATATAAAATATTGTTCAATATTAGAGTTAATGGCAATAAACAAAAAAAAAATCCAAAAGATCCATTAGTGACAAATATTAAATAATTTTACTAAGTGGGGCAGCTCTTATAACAGCATTGTCATATCAAATTGCTATTTTAAACGACCGGCCAAATTTTATATATAATTTATTCGAGTAGTTTTTGGTCTAATAATAATAAAATACACGTACATTATAAAGTCGGGTCGGTCATTGAATATAAAACGACATGTAAAATCAAAGGCACGCATTTTAGCTATTTAGCTAATACCTATATATAATTTTTTTTTTAATTTCTTACTAACGAGTCACTAGTTGAAATGACGAAGAATGCTAAAGCACTTTTCAACCAGCAGTTCACATTTTCAATTTATTGTTCAAAAAATTGTATTTAGTTTTAGGTGGCATAGGAGAACATGGTTGCAAATATCACTAAATTCATCCTTTGGTTGACTAAGTTGGTTGTGGTTAGAGATAAAAACACATTAAATTAACTTTTGACTAGTTTTCTAAATAAATCACCCGCTAATGGCTTAAACACTTCTTAAACACACTTTGCTAATTGTATAGTAAAAAAAAGGAATTCGCAAAATTTGTTTTGTTATTCGTTTGTGGTATAAATAATTAGCGAATCGGCTAATTTTATAATAGGGAGATTTGACGGGAAAACATCTGAATTTCCATCTTTTGTTTTTTTATGAGAGATGGCAACTCTTATTAACACACTACTAAATAAACCCAAACTTTTTTGTGTATTGTACTAAAAAATATAAATAAATGTTGCATTCTGTTGTTATCGAAGTGCGCCAGCATTTATGCTGTGCAAATGTATTTCTAAAGTTTAATCAATCTTTTACTAACTCGGAATCACTTACAATAAAAGTGGATCAAGCCAAAATTCATCTGAAAAATGCCGAGTATCGTGCTGAGATTTTCGTAGACAAATATTTTTTAATTTTGGCCGAAACTTTTAGCAATTTTCTGGTTGATATTGAAAATGCCTCCTTTCGTATTAGCGTTAAAGAAATAAAGATAGAAGAACAGGATGTAAAGGATAGCAGAGATAATGTACGGCTGAACCTAATCGAAAAAAATCAAGCGGCCTCAGTGGTATGTAGCAATTGTGAATCGATACTGGCTAGCCAACAGAAATATGACAAAATTCGGGAGTTTCCTTCAGGTGCCATTGATGTAAGTGAATTTTTCTGCCATCATGGTCCTAGCTACACAAATATTTTAGTACCATCCATTAAGGATATATTTTATGGTTTTCAATTCATTGTAATAAATAAAGACGTAATTGAAAGATGTTCGCGGGAGAAGGGGAACCATATCTATTGCAAACGATGTTTAAGATATTTAGGAGAAACAATGTTTAATGGCAAAGCAGTAAAATTGTGGTGCGATTCTATACGATTCTGTTTAGAGGATAAACTTTTAGAAGTTTTCACTTCTGATAATAAGTCTCAAATCCATAAACTTTTACTAAAAGCAATTGAAGAGACTTCATTGCCTTCGCCGGAACCCCTTTTAAAGAACATGCATTTTACCAAAGTCTTACTGGAGGCTAGTTTTCCAAATCGCCAGCAACAGTATTTACTTGTTCAAATATTAGAAAAACATTTGTCTGTCCTAAGGAATCAAGAGGAAAACAGCCAATGGAAAGAAAATCGATATGTTTTGTTTGAACTTAAACTTAATAAGGCATTTAAAATACTTTATCGTTTAATTGGAAAAGACGATACATTTAATAAGAAGCAAGAAGAGACCAATAGTTGGCCACCATTATTGGAGTACTGGCGACAAAATATTAATATTTTGAAGATGCAAATTTCACCATTTCTATTTCAGGCTTTAACAGATGAATTAAACAGAAATTCTTTCCTTCTCCCAAAGGTTTATCGCACAAATAATGATGATTTTGTACTTAGTTACATATTTTATTAACTAGTTTTAATGAATAATTGTAGTAGGATAGAAATGAAGATATTTGTAATTAATAAATAGACATACTTTTTACATATCATGATACAACAAACATGTACCATGATGCATACAAAATATTTGGAATTGAAATAATATTAAATCCAAGGCATATTATTTATCAGGCAGCCTTACCTTATTAGCGGATTATTTTTAATCGCTTTTTTTTAATTTTAGATATCAAACTTCATAAACATACAAAATCAACTTTTAAATAAATGCACTATGATTTAAGCTATTCATTTATTTATTCTCTTAGTTTAAGTCTTATGTAATAATATAATATAATTTCCATATAGTTTTTCGTCCATTTCTATGCGGGTTTTGGGCCAATAAGGCATGTTCTACTTACACATTTTTCTGAAAAAAATTTAATCTATTATGGCTTATATCTCAGCCAGTTATTAATCAATTTTACTGATTTTCAAGAATCTCGAGGATATTTCTGAAAGTTTAATATGGGGTCACAAATGATCAATGTAGAAATAACAAACGGAATGACAAACATATATACCCTTGTCACCTGTGGTGAAGGGTATAATTATACTTTATATGGTCGTCTTTGCAAATATTTTAATGTGTTACAAGGTACAGAAAAGTAGTGAGTGCAAAAAAAGTATAAAATTAAAAAATATTTGTGGATACAAATATTCTGACCACAACTGTAAATGCGTAATTAATCATAGCCTGCCGAATAAAATGTCACTTTAATTTCCAATTTTTGTCTGTTTAAAAAACTGGGAAATCTGTCTTATAAACCAGGAATAAAAATATGTATGTACATGCATATGTATGAAAAAAAAAACAATATACCAATGTACCTCTAGCAAAAAAGTCCTTAATGTTAAACATTTTGTTAATTTTATATTTTTTATTATTTTGAAAACGAAAACAAACAATATTATACATACATAAATACGTATGTATGTATATTAAAAACAAAGTTAAATTTATTTTTGAGGGTTTATAGCCCTTTAGTTTATTGTTTTGTACGCCAGCTTCTTTCTCTTATTGTTATGTAGTTAAAAACTTGGAGCATATATTTTGGGTTTAGCGATAGGAGAGCTATTAAATTTATTTAAATATGAGATTAAACAACAACTGAAGATTTTTATGTTTTTTTTATTGTATGAAGAATTATAGATTAAATAACTTTTATTTTTTTAAACAAACGCTTGTATAGTTGAAAAAAAGTCTGAAACTTTAAGATTAACTTCAAGGCTTTTTTACTTTGCCATTTTACGAATTTGCTTGGTTTGTTCGTGCATTGAAATTTCAGCCTGGTCAGTTTGATTAATCATTTTATCTAAAACATCCAAATGAGAAGTCAGTTTTTTATCCAAATCCAATTTAGCTTGACGTATTTTTTCCGTGGGTATAACTGGCTGCCCCTCCTGATGTTGCATATTGTCCAAACTATCTAGAGCCTGATTAATATCGACCGATGTATTTGCAGCTGTCGTATTACGTCTTGATGAAGTGTTGGGCGTGTCCTCATTGGCTTGAGTTTTACCCGTATCCATTGAACCAGTTCTGCTAAATATATTAGTCAGACTGCCACAAGCACTTTGTTTAAAACGATTAATTTTTTGTTGCGTCGATGTAAGTATTCCAGTTAGTTCGTCCAATTTACTGCCAGTTTCTTTTAAAGCTTCATCTTGTTCTTCAAGGATCTAGTTTTTTCATACATATTTATGTGTTTTATAGTATTACTTTAAAAATTTCGATTTATTTTTTTGAAAATCTTGTTACCTTGGCTTCAGCAGCATCTTGTTCATCCTGTTCTTGTTGTAATCTTGCAGCTCTGGCTTTTTCAAATTCTTCCTGGTTAGGCTTTTCAATACCCAGTAATTCAGCCCTCATACATTCATATTCATAAGTTCCTTCTGCCATTCTTTTAATATTTTTTTAAATTTTTGTTATAACAACTAAATCGATTTTTTCCCGTTTTAATGAAAACAATTTTTATAGGACAAATAAATACGATGGTAATTGTCTAATGGTTTATTTCACAAATGTTACTCTAGTTATAAAGTCAGCGCATGAGCATAACCCAAGTGTCGTTATTTAGTTTAAGTAGTAAACAATACGAATACACCGTTTCCATGGGGCTCTTGTTATTTAGAACAGCAAAAATCATAATCTCAACTTGACAAAAAATTAATAAATGGCTTTAAAATTTGAAAAAATTGCACCATTTAAAAATAATTAAAGCTTATATAACTGCGTTTGTAGCAGTTTTTGAAGGTAGAATTTTATTTTTAATGATAAACAACTGCATAATTCTGTTTTTTTTTTAAATATAAAGTTTTAGGTTTATTGAGAACAATAAGGAATTGTAGTTTTATAAGTCATGAAAACACATATTTTGCATATCTTAATTAAAAATGTTTTCTATTTCTTTGCAATTTATTTTAGCGATATTTAAATGATATTGAAATTAATGTAGTTTTTTTTACAAATTTTATTAAAAAATGTATTATCAAGACTTAAAATGCACAAAACTTTGCAATGTTTTAACATGTTTATTCAACACATCTTTCATAAATCTGTATATATGATTCGGTTAAAGTGATCATTTGTGGCAATATTTCTGTGACATGTAAATCTTGCATTTCATACCACTGGCCATTGGCTTTATGTAGAATGTGCACACGATAAGTGCCTTTGTTGGGTTCACCATCATGTACAATATTTGCCACTAAGTTGTATTTACTATCGGGTAGCTTTTCACGATTTGGTATGGATAATATATCACCAAAATCAACATTTCTAAAAATAACGAGAAATATTTTGGTTAGTAAAAGTTTAATCTAACAACATGTTGGAGTTGTTTTAAATCATATGAATATTTGACATTATGTATGTTGTTGTCGCTTTTAAATATTTTAATTATTATTTTGCGCCATCGCTGTGCATTTTTGTCAACAACAACTTACATATAAAGGATGATTATTATTTTCTACTTACTTAATAGGGAAATTAACAATTGTTGGATTCTTCTCTAAGAAAAATGTGTTTTTCGTAAACCTTTTTATGTACAATATAATAAATTGTGGCAGGCGAGTAATTTCGAATCGCTTCAGAAAATTGTCTTTATAGGTTTTGTATTCCTTTTCGGTGGTACCATTAAATTTTGCCAATAACTGATAAAGATTGGCTTGCGGTATAATATTCTCGCGAAATTCATCAGTAAATAATGGAGGAGGCGGTAAGTCACATGTTAGATAAAGGAAATTTGAATCCTCACATTTCTCTTGATATTCTTCAGTAGCCAGCAGTAAAGTCTTTTGTGTGTCATCCAATTCAACTGGAGGTATTTTGCGTGTGTATATCTTTGTTTCACCCAAAAATATTTTATTAATTATGGAAGAGTCAGCTTTTTTGTTACCCTTTAAAGCGCGATGCAGAGTATGTAAAAACCATGATAAAAATTCGATTGGATCTCCCTGTTCAGTGATTTGAAACCTTTTATTGGACCACAATACTACCGATTGGAGCATTTCATGAGGTGACACATGGGCTTTAAAATTACGAGGATTCCAAATTTTACGCATGAGTTCGCCAAATCGTTGCACGAGATTGAAAATAGAGTCGCCAGGAGGTCTTTTGATTTTGGTATAGTGTTGTTCACGCAAAAAATAATCTCTAAGCGGTCCGACATGTGACAGAGCATGCAACACCACATTGCAATAATCATTGTTCTTAATATTGTTTAAGCCCACTACACCCGGCAAATATAAAGTACCATCTACCGTACGCGAATATTTAGGATCTAAATTGTCTAGATTATGTATATCCTGAAGTGAAAACGTGGGATTAAGAACGTATTTAATATCGTCCAGCGATGAGTCAATAATTTCATAATTATCCGGCAGACAGTAAAATTTTAATGTTTGTAAATTCAAGAAAACATGATGGGCTTCCGCCACAGAATGTGTGTAGGCGTGTGTGTTGGTGCCGCGACCCTGGAAGTATTTACCGCACACTAAACAAGCATAAACGTTTATGCGCGTCAATGATATGGAGCATAATTTTTCAAAATCAAAATCCAAAAGTGGGCGATTTATGGTATCCAAATATGGGCATACCCGATATTTGGGATTAAAGACTGAAGGAGTTTCTAATTCTAGAACAATTAATAAAATATTTTTTTCCACAATTGAAAAGGAGAAAGTCAGCCGGTGTCTACTTACCATCCTCGTTATTAGTTAATAAATCAATTTTGGCCCTTTTTACTACTGGGGCGTCTAGAAATTAATGATTTGTTAGTTTTTTTGTATACGTTTTATAAGTTTTAAAATTTTATTTTACCTTTTGAATGCATTTCTTTCGATATATTTAATATAAAACTCCGATAAACATTTTCTAATAATTTTACTAATTCTTCTTCTTATTTATAATGACATTCACGGAAATTACGGAATTTAATCGCGGTGCCAGACCAAGGCGCATAAATACCAGGTGGTGTCGAAAAGCCAGCTGATCTATTTTTTTTTTGCATAATTACGAGATTCACCTGTCAAAAGTTGTTTATGTTTATCTCTTTTAGCTCCCGCAAATAATTAAAACAACAAAAATTTGCCTTGATTCACTTGACATCTCAACAACGAAAAAACAACAAAGTTTTACTTGTTGTAATCTCAACGCCACCTAATGTTGATGTGCCTTGTGCCAGACTATTTCTTATCTGATTGTAAAATTCTCATTACGTATAAATAATACATATTTTAAAAATCTCAATAACACATTACAGTAATTGTGTGTAAAAAAATTTAGTAACTATAGATTAGATATTAATTTAAATATTTATATTTTTTATGACAAAAATTATCAATTACATATAAACATAATAACAAAGTTTTTTTTTTTTTAAGAAATAACGTGTATTTTTTATAAACAAACACGCAGTGAAACAAGAAAATAACAAATGGAAGGAATTCAAATTATTGATAAATATATACATAGGTATGTATATGATTAAAGTTTTTTATTTAAAAGTAAACTTTTTTTGTTTTATCAAATTACAAAACACAATTTTTTTCTTTTCCTGTAAATAAAAGATGTGTCACTCTGTTTTAATACAAAAATCTTCATATATTTTGAGTAACCAAAATTATAATTTTAATTTTAATTAAGATCATTTCGTTATGCGTACAATTTAAAACAATAACCAACCGCAAATAAGTCTTCATACAATGTATATTTTTGTATAAGTAAAAGAATTACTTCCTCGCCCACAAAATGCGAACCATATTTTCTTTCAAATAAATATATTTTAAACAAAAACAATTTAAACTTTTTGTTTTTGTTTGAAATATATTTATTTAAAAGAAAATATCGTTCGCATTTTGTGAGCCAGGCAGTTATTATTAAAATGAACATAGAATTATGTATGTACAAAAAAATAAACTTTACAAAATACCTACAACATTTTCAATGTTACACTTTAGGACGAAACAGAAAAAAATTTAATTACAAATACATACATATGTAGTCATTTTATGAGTTTAACTCGTAAAATTTTTTATTCGCTGCTACTTTATTTTATAAAAAAATCTAATATTTCGTTTTCACTAGTTAAAAAAAAACATTTTTTATTTTTAACAGAAAGCCCATGTTCAGAAAGCCCATGTTTCTGATAAGACTTAAAAAAACATTGTTGGGAAACATTTTTAAATCAAATTTTAAAATATCTGTTCATTAACAAAAAAAAAAACTGCTACGATTTATTAAACATTTTTTATTATTTCAAAACAATTGTTAACTGTTAAACTATTTAAAAGCTTTATTTATATATGTATGTAGGTATGATTAATAATATAATTATAAAGTATTCCCTCAGTACTAGCCACTTGTGTTGTTTATGATGAGTTTTTCTAGACTACTACATACAATACTCAATACTATTTTCGCTTCTCAAAATGAAGAAAATGCTTAAAACCATATTTATACAATAATATGTCGACTAAATTAGCAAATTAATTCTTTTTCGAGCAAGGCGAACATTTTGTCTTTTTTTGAAAATAAACTTAATTTGACACTTTTTTACCATCTTGTCCTCATTTTCCATCTTTATAAAAATAATATTTGGTTGAAAATTAACTTAAGTTGTCCATAAGAAAGTTTTAACAAACCTTTTAAAAGTATGTTTCATATTATTTTTAATATAAATTACAGACAACAAAAAAATGATTTATTGAAAATATTAATTGTTTGATAGCGAATTAATAATAACGTAGCTGAGCCCGCGTGGCATTGATAGCTTCAACTAAGTTTTTGCTTTATTTTCTTTAGATTATACATATATTTGAATATTTTTGATGTTTCTTATGGAATAAGGCAACACACAAGGTCAACTAGCTATGTATGTACATATGTATGTGCAGGTACAGTCTTATTACAGTTAAGTATAATCACACTGTTTTAAAATAATCATACATTTCAAAATTACATACCCGGGGGCTATAACTTTTTGTAAATACCATAAAACAATTTTTTAACATTCTTAGATTGTAGGTTTATTAAAGTTGTTAAAAGGAAAAAAGATGCTGCTTTTTCCATGGTTAAAAACTTAACAAATAAGTCTTAATGCAAATTTGATAAACTTTTTGTTAAACAATTTTAATACATAGGTATGCAAATAAAAAAAACAATGTAAACAAATGTACATACATACATAAGTATGTATGTACATATGTAAAAATAATTGAAACACTTTTAGTGTGATCGTGGTTTTTATAGCTATAAAATATTGGTTATAGAATTTTATCTAGAAGTAAAAAGTCGAAACTACATACAATATATATGTCTGTATATGTATGTATGTATATATGTATGTGTAGTTCAACATTAACACTTATTTTTAGTAATATTCTTTTAGACAATGTGGATGGGGGAAAATATAAATTCATACATATGTATGTATGTATATTCGATAATTTCATTTGATTTTTAATTCTAATAAGGATTTACAGCTGCTAGACCCACTCGACCGGCTGGTCGGGAAAATACCGGCTCGGCATAGCTATGACGATAACCCTTAGGCATATTAGAAATTGCTTTTCCATTAGGTACTGAGGCACCTATGCCGCTACCACTGTTGGATGATGAGCCTTTTAACAGTGAAGTTGGTGAAAATGGGTCATCAGGAATGCGATGACGTTCCATCGAGCGATCAGAACGATGATGAGTCCTCTCTGAAGCAGAACGCTTGTCGGGAGAATAGTCTCGTCTTTTGTATTCTCGTGATTGATCTCGATCGCGTATGCGGTGTTCTTCCGAACGATTGTGGTGATCATGTGCGGGCTTTTCGCGATAACGTGGTGGCTCCCTATAATCATTAGTATCAATTCTATTTCTAGATTCAGTACGTTTTCCCGAACCATCTTGTGGTCGCGTACTGCGGCCATGCATTTCCACTTTCGAGGATGGCATAACTGCATGCGATCTGAAGCCTTGTTCAGCCCATAGATCACGAGATCTAGAACGTGATCTAAACTCAGTTGGTGGATCGTCGTATAAATGTTCCTCATCACTCCAGTCTTCATAGGCGCGAGACTTGGGCTCTATGGTTTCAATAGGGCCTTTAGAGCGAGATTTATATTCAACGCCATCTTTTTCATCAGTTAAATCGTAACGACTACTGGATTTTTCCAAGGCTCGAAATTTTTCTTTTGTTTCAATAAACCGTTCCCTGTTCGAAGAGCCAGCATTATACTCCTCTTGCCGTCCATGAGTTGGGTAATTGTAACTGTATTCGCGCTCATTATCATGCTGGGAATGGGTTTTGCTTCGTTGACTAAGTTTTCCATGTAAAGGTTCTTTAGTTCTTGCCACATTTAAATCGCCATTACTATCATACGATTTGTATCGCATGGCTGAAGATTTCATCATTTTTTCCATACTCTCAATATAGGGAAGACTTTCTGGTTCACGATATGGATTACGATCTTTGCTGCGAGAAAGATGTTCTCTGTCTCGATCACGAGAATGGTTTTTTTTATTTCCTACATCTTGTTCTTCGCGGATATCACGAATATCTCTTGACCGGGCACCGGAACGTTCGGCCGCAAGATGACTAAGCTCAGATCGGTCAGGAGAGTGTGATTCCCTGTGATAGCCAGAGTATTTATCTCTTACGACATTTTTTTCAAATGGCAAATCTGCCGGATCCACGTAGCGCTGTTTACCTCCATACCTCTGAACCTCATCGACAGCATAACTCTTTGCGTGTGGTGAAGATTTTGTTTTAGATGTTGTGTATTCCATAAATTTCTGTTTATCCGTAAGATTCTCTTTACGATAACCATGATGTGGTACAACATGGCTTGAATGATGGTTGTCGTCAAAATGGTCTAAACTGCTATTAGATTTGTACTTGTAACGTTGGTCATTACTCACATCATGGCCCAAAGACATGTTTTTCTTCATTAAAGCAACGATATTATTGGATTTCTCGACATCAGGTAACTTTGAGCGTTCTTTGCCTTTTTCCTCCAGCTTATGATGGTTGTAAGCATATTGTTCACTTTGCAACACACGATTAATTTTCGAATCATAATTTGAAGGTCTAACAATAATCGGTTTGATTTCATCTTCCCTATTCCAAGACGAAGAAGAAGGCGTTTTTGATTTAGTATCTTTTTCAGTTGATGGTAGCTTATCTCTTGGACTGTAAGGTTTTGCAGGCAAATCGCGCAAGTAACTATCGTCACGGGGATGAACTGCATTTTTGCGTGTAAGATTCATATGATGTTGATTAATAGGTGCTGGGCGTTCCAAAGCTATCTGGGATGGCTTTAATGCTATTACAGAGTTATCGGCCTCATTGCTCCAATGTTCTTCATCTGTAAAGAAATAGTGAAAAAATGCTATTTATTTTGAAATTTTGAAAAATCTATTAAACATACCACTTGAAGTAGTTATATCTTGTCTTTCAGGGCTAGGAGCCAAATCGGAGCCTATTCCCGATGAACCTCTCGATGAAACCTGCTTACCACTATTGTTTGGCAAGTTTTGTGTTATCTCTGTCTTTGATCCTGGTCTATTGCTACCTACAATCAATTGATTTCGACAACGCCTCAACTCTATTGCAGTCAAATTTCCCTTTGACCTATGTACAGTATCATAGTCTCGCGGTGGCAGTAGCAACGGTGGACCATTCCCATTTAATTTAGCTCTTAATTCAGCAGCCAATGAGTCAAATAGTTCTGGATTGGGCAGTGGTTGCTGTAACGGTAAAGGCTTTACACCAGATGGTGATCGTGATACAGGCGAATTTCCACTAATCTCCTCACTACATTCTGATTCTCTAGTGCTGTTACCAGTATCGCTTCCTAACGAAGAAACGAATCGTTTCGATGATGAAGATTCATGTTTTGTAGATTTTGGCTGTTTGAGATGGTGATCGTCAAAGTGTTGTGATTCTTTCTTATAATTAATTTCTTCGTTGTGGTTCGATGTTTTGTTAGTTGATAATAATGGCATTCCAGGTATTATACCCAATCTGCAGAAAGGAGTACAATAAAAAATAGTTAATCTTAAAAGTTTTTAATTAATTATTTTTATGTATGTATAAACATACATACATATGTACATATGTATAAAGAAAATTTTACAAAATTCTCTATTTGTAGAAGATATTTAAATATTCTTAATCTATGTACGAGTTTAATTAAAATTAAAAAATATATATTTTATAAATATAAACCCTTATCTATAAATAATTATTATATTTCTATAAATAGAATGTTCTATTTAATATTTTTAATAAGTTCTTTATTTTTATTGTTTTCAATATTCTTATATTCTTCGTATTTTATATATTTTTAGAAATCGGAGTTCCTATTTATTAATTATTTTTAAAGTATACATACTATTTTATTAAACTTTTTCGAATTAAGAATTTGAAATTTCCCTAAAAATTATTTATGTGTAGAAATAAAAAAATTGTCGTTACAACATTAAATAAGGAAAACAAGAACATATTTCAAATTCATATATTATTTTTTTTACTAAAAAACCTTTAAATAACTTTAAAACCTTTTACTGTTTTTCAATTAATAATGAACTATTAATTGAAAAAAATTTCATGTGTTGTCATATTTACTAAAAAAAAACGACAAAATATGACAAAATCACTTTTTTCTTATTGCTATAGAATTAAAATTGTGTTCCAAAAAAAATTAAAACTATTAAGAAACTTTATCTTTATTACCTTGATTCTAAATCTTCGAAACGCTTTTGGTTTTCTGGACGATTGATTAGGACCTGCAACTGTTGATTAAGGGCTTCAGCAGTGGTTTCGGAATCACAGCGATAGGCATGGACATGCAGGGGACATTTTGTGACTGGATTATAAAGTAGCAAAACGCAGGCTACTATATCGTCCGTTTGTACGGAACTTGTTATGGCACTGTGTGGTATAAAATGTTTAGAAGAGCCCTAAAAAATTTGCGTTAAAAAAACACATTTTTAAACATAAAACAACAAAAAATAAATAATAACAATAAAACTCACTTGTATAATTTTAATTCCTTTGTGAGATACTTGTAGCGTTACTTTGATTGGCTCCTGCGTACGCGATCTATCGATGAGATACGGTAACACAGAATTTATGACTCGATGTCCACGCAAACCTTTTGCTTCTTCAGCGCCCAAAAACCAAACATAATATGATGCCTTTTGAACATCACGTCTTAGACGTAACGCCATATCAGCGGATTAAGTGAGTATGGATGTATTTCAATTTGAAAGCGGTAAACACATCTACACAAACTAGAGATTAGGAATGAGTAAAAAAAACATTACACTTTTTATTTAAATTTTTTAATAATAATATTAAATTAAAAATATACATATGTATGTATGTAGGTCGAAATGTAGACATATTTTATTGCCTCCTCGAAAACATTTTATAGCATAAAAGTTCTATTGATTTTATCTATGTAATAGATCATGTTTTGTAATTTAAATCCATGTATCTGCAATAAGGAATTTAATTTAGAAAAACCAAAAGAAATAGTTAAAAGCATTTTCTAAAACATTAGTTTCTTTAAAAATAATTTCTTTATTTTACAGTTATTATGTGTACCTGTTACCTATTTTGAAGATATACCATGTATGTAAGCATAGACTGTGTACTTGCATATGTAAATTATTTCATTTATATTTTCTTTGGCTTTAGTTAACCTTTTTGTATGTAGTTTAGCTTTAGTTAGATATTCGAGTGGCAACCTACTGCTATTTAAACCTATAACTATGTACCTATGTATGTATAATAAACAAAATCACTCATTGAAACACATAAAAATAATTAAAATATTTAGCAAAAAAAATAAAAGCAAACAAACAATTGTTTTCAAACACTTTTATGCTTCAGTGTGCTAATAGCAATTGTATCTGATAAAGGTAGCCCAAATTAAAATAACGGTCGCTTTAGTTACGTTGCTATTACTTTTGTTTGCGATGTACAGAGGTGTATGCAAAAACAATTCAAGAGCTTCATTTAAGGTGTTGCCGTTTTTTTTTAATACACAAATTGAAACTTTATAAATATGTGTGTAGTACAGTACGTACCAACAATTTCCATATCATTATTTTTCTACAAAAATATATGTAATTGCGAATTTTATTTTTATTAAAAAATAAACGAAAAGATTTTACAAGTAAAATAGTATATTGAAATTTGTCTACACATAGATATATGTATGTATGTAGGAACATACTTACGTAGTATTTTTTGTATAAAAAAGTCTCTATGAAAGCAGAATTTATCGGAAAAAATTTTAAAAACTAATTAATGAAGAATTTCTGCATACGTAGGTACCTATAAACAATTTGGGGAAATTTATCTTTAAATAATTAACCGATTAAAAGTTATCTAACTATAGAGATTTTTTATATATTTTATTGTAATTTTTTATAGAAACCTTAACGGAAATTTTGTAATACATGAAGAATTTTCTCAGTTTTTTTTTAAATTTTTTTATTTTTTTAATTCAAAAAATAATCTGTAATTTTTTGACTCTGGCAACACCAAATATTTATATTAACAGAAGTGTAACTTTTTTAAATGCGTTACGTGGTCAAAGGTAACTGCAATTTTTAATAATTTTAAAAAACTACATACATATGTATGTCTGTATGTGTGTTTGTATAAAAACATATTTATTATCTATTTTGTTCAAAATTTTAAGTTTTTCAATGAAAACCATTTACTCTTCTTTTTTAAATATTTCGAATTTTGTTGAATGGTTTCATTAAAGTGAAGGGCATAAAATAACCGTTAACTAGAATAAATGATTCTCTTAACATACTTTCGATACTTGAGGTGTTTAACACCAAACAACATTTAAACCTTTCAAAAATTAAATTATTACCCGAATGTGTTAAAAATGGTTTAAAATAAAAAGTTTTGCAAAGACTACTTATAATAAATCAAAATAAACTTAAAACTTTTATATATATGTACATATGTGTGTACATATGTGTGTATGGACATTTATATTTAAAAAAATTGATACAAATTTTAAAAGAACATTACATACATATATTCGTGACCTTGTAATTATAAGTTATACATATACAGTACAATCTCAATAGTCCGGACAAACATTTTTTCTTAGTAATAGTTGATCGTTAGTTAACTTCTAGACACAACATACATTTGTATTTGAGCAAGAATTAAAGAATGCTAAAATTTAGGTTTAGTAAACATGGCACTACGGTGGATTTAAGAAAGTGACTGCAACTATTCAGCTAAACCAAGATGGATTAAAAAAAATCCACTATGTACATAACTTACAGTTGCTGTTTTTTTTTCGTTTACCAGAAACAGCTGACAGCAATTTTTTGAAATTGTCAAAGAACTGTTGCAACAACAAAATTAATGTTGTTTATACCTTGCCGTATTTGTTGTTGTCAAATCTACCTTGCATAACACCTACAGATTAATGACAACATAAAACGTTAACTTTCATCCGAAAAAAATGCAAAAAATAAATATGAGAAACAAAAATAAGTTTGTACATATGTACATACTAGTGTGGGTTTTACATGTTTTCTGCAAATGAATAGAATGTCAATAAATTTTAAAGATCAAAAATAATTTTCTTTTTGCGTTTTAACTGATTTTTTTTTATTAAAAATACTTATAGCTATGTTCTGTATTTTAAACTTTTCTTAACTGTAGTCTGGACGGTTCAGTAATCCAGACAAAGGCTAAAACTATACCTTTCCAGATTAACGTGAATGTATAAAATGTGTGTATTAATATTCATTCGGTTTTTTTGCGTAAATTTGCGAGATGAACTTAAAATTGTCATACTCAAAACAAGTAAAACAAGTTGTTTTATTGTTATGGGTGTGATAATTTATTAATTTGTTTAATTATTTTGTTATTTAAGGTTAAAGCAAAAGTAACTCATACACTGTAACAAAAAATCTGCTAGAATTAAAAAAAAAATAAGAAATCTGGTTTGAGAAAAAATTTTCTGTCCAATTGCACATCAATTTATTCAGAAATCGTATAAAATAATATGTAATCTTGAATATTTTAATTAAACAGGTTTTTCGTTGTGATAAATGTGAATTGTAATGTCAATGTAAATTGACTTAAATCCCTAGACTTCAATGTTAAAAAAAATTGTAACTTCAATTGACTTTAAGAAGGCGGTTTTAAATGCAAACCAACTGTGATGTGGTTGAATATACGCAGGGGTGTATTTAGTTAAAAAATTATAAAAACTTTGTATTGAGTAGAAACAAATAAACTCAAACTTTTAATAACTATCAAATCTAATACACAAATGATAAGATAAGACCTTAGTTTATTAGAGCGAAAACAAATTTTTTGCAGTAAACACATAGAATTTTAGTAACTTTTTTACTGTAGAACAAAAAACATATGCATAACAATGGACGAAACCGATTTATCATTTTTTAAGACTAAGAAAGACAAACATGACAAAGCCGATGCCACCTATTCGAACAGCACTACTGGCAGTAGCAACAACGGAAACAAGGAACAAATCAAAAAGAAAGTTATAAATTCGCTACCCACCGATGAAGATGTGTACGATTGCAAAAACCCTTATGTCGGTATTGCTCTTGTTTTCAATCACAAAGATGTCAAAGGTCAAAAACAGAGAGTTGGCACTGAACAGGATCGTGATGCTGTAGAGAGAACTCTATTAAATTACGGTTATGATGTTAGAGTTTTTAATGATTTGACATTTGCCGAATTGAGTGATGTTTTAAAAAAAAGTGAGTGGAATTTCCCAACTACATAATTGTTTTGTTTGTATCGATAGAAAATTTTTTATATTTTCGAGTTGTGTCATTCGAAACTGGTAGAAACTTTTATTAGCACAGTTGTGTTATCTATACATATATGCAAGTACAAACATACGTATTAAAAATAAAATGGCACAAAGCAACGTATAAACTTGTTTCATATGTTACTACAGTGGCTGGCAAAATAGAACGATTTATGGGAATCACATGGTGATATATTAACCTCAAAGACAAACAACTTTATAACAACAAACAAATACTTGAAATAAAATGAAAGAAATCTGTCTGTTTAGAAAATTAAAAAAAAAATTTTAAAAAAAAACAAATGACTGCAATCATTTTATAAATGTTAAATAACTTTTTTTAAAGTTGGAAACGGTGTTCAAATCGGAATGAGATATCATACTATTTAATCTATGTACATATTTATAATCCCGTTTCTTTGATTCCTTGTAATCTAGCGTAGAGTCCATCGATCTATTTTGTTTTTTAGTAATAACGTTTTTTTACACATTTTTTCATTTTGTTTTGCAGCTGCTTTGGAAGACCATAGCAATAACGACTGTCTTGTAGTAAGTGTTATGTCCCATGGCATGGAGGGTAAGGTATATGCCCGCGATATGTCCTATCCCGTGGAACGTTTGTGGAATCCATTTTTGGGTGAAAATTGTAAATCATTAATAAATAAACCCAAACTGTTTTTTATACAGGTAAGATAATTTAAAGCAGAGACATGTTTAGTTCCAAATTTCCTCCTTCTAAATATTAATACGCGAAGGAAACTTTGTATTATATTTTTTGCTCATTGCGCGTATTAAGTAGTTAATGACTTGGTGTATCTATGTTATAGTTTATGAAAACTGCAAAAACAAAACAAAAAATGAATGCAATTAGTTCAGTTTTTTTTTAAAGTTATAATAGTTAAAAGTTGCTAACTTATGCACAACGTACAAATATGTGTAAGCCCGGCAATAGAAAAATAATATTTTTAAAGCAAACTTTTCCCATCGTCAAAATTAAAACTTTATAAATTGCAGTCGAACTAAGTACTACGACTTGGTAAAATCGACAGTTTAGGGACATACATACACATGTGTATAATGTTAGTAAATTAAAACACTCTACAAAACGTTTTCTTTTCCTTAAACTTTAGGCCTGTCGAGGTGAAAATATAGAAAAGGCTGTGACCTACCAGGCTTTTGCACCCATGTCCCGCACACTTGTTATAAATGACGAATCAGAAAAGCCACCCACAATCACTTATGCGATACCAAATACTGCCGACATATTGGTTATGTATTCTACATTTGAAAGTAGGTTAAACGCATTAAAATGTTAATGAACAGAGTAGTTTGTATTGTACTAAACATTTGTGCATGTCACTTATTTTTTTTTTCTTTGTCTATAAATTATATGTATTTTTTTTGTTTCATTTCTTTACAGAATATTTTTCTTTCCGTAATGTTGAAAACGGCTCATGGTTTATACAGAGCTTGTGCGCAGTATTAAATGAAGCCGCAGGCGGTGCAGCACTTTCTGAACATGGTGCTGAACTATTAGGCCTGCTTACTGCCGTTAATCGTAAGGTGGCCTATGAATACCAATCGAATGCTAAATATGAAGCCCTTAATCAAATGAAAGAAATGCCAAATTTTATGTCGACCTTAACGAAAACATTTTATTTACGAGTCAAACGTAACAACTTTACCAAGTAAATTTTCTACAAAAGATGTATGACTAATTTTATTTCTCATAATTAAATAATAACAAAACTTGTATGTTCGTGTATTTGTACAAATTTGTTTTTTTAATAATAAAAAAAACTGCAGCCTGGATCCTTAAAAACTGAATAAGAAAGAGGAAATACGTGGTCATGGCTTAAAAAAGGCTACCTCAGTGACATGATAAATTTGCTGTTTCAGTCACATTAACAGCTTTTGCATTTTTAAGAAAAATTTATTAACAAATCTTTAAACATGTACATACATATGTATTCAAAAAGTAAAATTAAGGTTAAACACTATTATGTTTTTTTTCATACCCTTCACCACAGGTGACAAGGTTTAGGTATAGGTATAGGTTTGTCATTCCGTTTGTAATTTCTACAATATTCATTTGCGACCCCATAAAGTATATATATTCTGGATCGTTATAGATATGGAAATCGATTAAGCCATGTCCGTCTGTCAGTCTGTTAAAATAAAATTTTCTCAGCTCCCCGATGTCGTACGGACCCGTTATTGGTATCAAACAATTTTCTTCAGATTTTTGCTATTAAAAATCACTAAAATCCGACAAGTAACGAGATATAAGCAAAATATTTAGTTTTTTTTTTTACACAAAAATTATTATATTTGTGTGTAAGAAATGCCTTTTTAGGAAATTTGAAAAAATTTACTAATTGGCCCAGAATTAGCAAAGATATGGGCGAAAAACCTATATGAACTTAAATGAATATCATAAAAAGTCAAGTTTTCTAAGATTTTAAATATCTTTCGGACATGTATATATTTACATATGTATATATATATGTATATACACCCATACATAAATACACGTGGTGAAGGGTATATAAGATTTGGCACAGCCGAATATGGTGCTCTTATTTTTTTTTACAATAGCTAAACTCATACAAGTGTTAAATAATTGTTTAAAACCAACAGAAATACATGAAATGACAATTTAAAATTATGCTTATTATTACGACCCTGACTTTAAATCGGTCATTGATTTATTTTTCTTTTCATTTAGATCAAAAGAATTAATTTAATGCTGACAAATAATTTTTTTTGTTTTTGCAATCATTACACAAACACACGTAATTGGTTGAGTGATTTTTTTGTGTTCAAAATAAAATTGACATTAATTAAGATTTAAAAAAAAATTAATTTTTCAAATATGCATGTAGTAGAATACAAATTTAATAACACGATGATAGTCAGTAAATTTTGTTCTAAAGTTTAGAATCTAAACTAAATGGTGTTAAAATAGACTTAAAATTTCTTTTACAAATAAATAGAGAACCCTTTACAAAGCTATACATACATACATATGTGTGCATGTTCATATGTATGTACATATGTAAATTGCACATAAGTTTGTAATTTCCATAATTTTAATGTTTTAAGAAAGAATGTATGTGTGTACCTACATACGTCCATATATATGTGTGTATATACGTACATATGTATGTGTTACTAATAAAGTTATAAGTTGTAAACTTCATACTTTATATGTACATATGTATGTATGTATATACATACATATATGTGATAATGTTGGTATGTATTAAAAATCAGCAAATTAATTTTGTTTGCCTTAGATTTTTACCGCAATTATTTACTAAAATATCTCTTTTTCAGTGACAAACATATCTAAATATGTTTGTATGTATGTATATAAGAACAACAAACAAAATGGGTAGGTAGGTAGGTATAGGTTTAAAATTTTATTTCCTGATTTTACTTTATGTATACATTAGCGTAACGTAAGGTTAATTTTTCTTATTAAGGTAATAAATAAAATTTTAATTAAGGCATTCATACTACCACTGACTGATCTTCAGTAAAATAAAAAAACATATCAAAATTTTATTAAGCAAAACAAGAAATATAAAAACAACACCAAGTTTACCTTGAACTGTTAACTAGTGGTGAATTAAGGTACATACGTACGTATGTGTATACATTTTTCATTGTTATTATCGCTGTCAATTACCAAGGCATATTACTATCTTTTATTAAAAATATGGCAGAAAAAGAAACAACCATAACAATTATGTATGTATAACATGAATCAGTTTATGTACATAAATACATATGTATGTATGTACTCTTAATATTGTATATAGAGAAATGGAATGTAAGTAAAGATAAAAAATATACATACATACATACTTATGTATGTACCTAGTTTGTTTTTTTTATTTGGTTTTGAATCAGGTGAAAATAAATATAGCAGGCAACAAATCGCAATTAATTGAAGAAAAATATAGGTATTAGAAATATCTACATATTAAAAAATTACAATCAATATTATACCCAAATACATACATATGTACCTATGTAAGTATGTACAATGAATGTAAGTTAATTAACGTATGTAAATTTTGTCCATAGAATTTCTTTAAGATATATATATATATATATATATATATATATATATATATATATATATATATATATATATATACACAATAATTTTAGTTTGAAATAACTTTCGAATTGTTGTTACTTGCTAACAGCAACAATGAAAAAGTAAAGTGCGTAAGGGTGGTGATACAGACGGGTTACACATAATAAATTTGTACATATACATACATACATATATGTGTGTAAATATGTATGTATGTATATATGCTTTGTTAAAAATTAGTTAAACAATTTTTTATGCCTTAATAATTTAGACTAGAATGTTAGACTTCTTACTTTTACGGCAACGATATTAATGCCAAGTAAGGTGAGTGTAACAGTCAACAAATATTTATGGTTTATTGGTAGCAGTAAAAATATATCGAACATTAAAATAAGTATATATCGTCACCTGAAATCCAAAAAAATTCAAAATAAATTTTTTAATTGATTATGATGTAATTAACCAAAATACAACTTTCCTTAAAATTTTACCCATATATGTACTTATGTTCAAAAATAACGATTTTATTAATAAAATCCAAAAGCCACCTAAAAAAGTAAAAGTAGTACTTACGGCGTTTTGGATTTTAGGTGACGATATGTACATACTTATGTACGTATGTATAAAATAAATATCTTAAGTCTTATATACAAACATATGTATGTTCATTGATAATTACATTACATAAAATTTACAATTTTTATAAATTGTTGTTATTAATGATTTTTTATTTAGAGACAGATTATTTGTCATTATTCTACCAGTCATATTGGTGCCGAAAAAAACTAATAAAGATTTTTCATATTAAATAATGATAAAAAGCAGCTTAAGCAAAATTTAAATAAAATGCTGTTTAAATGTATGTACATATGTATCTATGTATGTATCTATTAGAATATCGATCTTTCTTAGTTACAGTTCTATTAACTTTTATTGCTTGTAATAAAGTGGAAAGTAAATTTTGATCTTAAGATCGACAATCTAAAAACATACATACATAGAAATGTATGTACGAGTATGTACATACGTATTAATGTATAAATAAATAAGTCGTTAAACTTGTCGATGTGTTTAAAACTTTTTTTGGGTTTTTTTTTCTTTATTGTTGCTGGGTGTTAATTAATTTGATTTTAAAAGCTAAACATACTTTTGGTCACAACCTTCTCTATTCCACGATGCACAACTACAACGACGACAACGAAAAATAGTGTGAAATGCGATTGAGGTTTTTAGTAGTAGTTTTGTTGTTGTTAATGCTTTTGTAAAGCTTTTTCTTCAGGTTGGCTGTATTTTTTGTTTTTTCTTGTGTTTTTGATAAACATATAAACGAACAGTGAACATTTATTCAACTTTCACTGTTCGAAAATGTATAGCGACAAAGAAGATTAAGTTTAAACCCATGCGGCGGCTCACTTTTGCATTTAGATCTAGAGACTGCTTTAATTTTAAGCTGACTAGCTGCTTGGCTGGCTGACTGGCTGACTTACTGACGGCTTTAGTTATTTGTTTATTTCTGATACTTGTTCCCAAGAGATGTTGTTGATATATTATTAGCATCATAAAGTATGTATGTATGAATGTATAAGGGGGAAAAAGCAAGCCAGTGATATTTAATCGGTCCCAAAAATGAAACAAAAATCAATTGAATCCCAACAATCTGACCATTGGCATATCGCTACAAAATAGCAACTCTTATTTGTTGATTTTTGTGGTATTCGTTTTATACCTAAGTATATGGCCTTTTAGAAACTTAGATCGTAAAAAGAAGGTGTCAAGCTTCAAAAATATGTAGGTACATACACACATGCATACAATAGTGAGCCGTAACTTACAGAAGGCTGCCTGTTCACTTAACCTAACCTTCTGCTCACGATTTTTACTTCAATTTTTTTTTAAGTTTGAGAATCTCTTTAATAATTTTCGTTAAAAAGATTTCTACTGCACCTCTTTCGCTTTCTACTTACTTTATAGAAAAAATACATACATATGTATGTATGTACAATAAAAAATAAAATAGTCATCAGACGAGTACAACAAGTTCATTGTATAAATCGTTGTTATTGCTGCTGTTTAAGAGTTTCTACAAAAACAAGAAGGTAAGCAAGGGGCGACATAAAAACAACATGCAACAACAAGTGGTATTCGGTGTTGTTCAATATATTGCTACAGGTGTGTTTTTCTGTTTTAGGCTGGCAGGCAGGCAAGCGGACTGGCTGACTGACTGACTGACTAGCTGGTATTTATTCGTATTCATGAAATAGGTATTGTATTAAATAAAAAGAGAAATATCGAAATAAATAAAGAAAAAACTAAATAATAAAACTGATCATCTCTGGTTTTTTTTTTTTGTACTGAATTAGCGAAAGTCAAATAAGTGTGTAACGATGTGTTGAACTTAAAAATAAATAAAAATATTTAACACTCATCCAAAAAATTCACATATTTTTAAAGGTGAAGTTTGCTTTTTTCATATTATTTAAACATTTTTTATTTTTTAATATGTAAAAAAAATTTCATTTTACTTAAGTATTTTAGTAAAAATGTCAGCAAATTCATACATTCATATATGAATTCTAATACATAAGTATTTTGAAGCATGTTTAAGGCAAGTGGTTTGATTACTCCCATTTACCGATTAAAATTCGACATTTAACTGTCTGTTGTAAAAATATACATACATAAATAATGATAATAAAAAATAAAATTTTATTATTTTAATATAATACCGTTAATCATTTGTTAAATATGTAATAAAGACATCTAATAACGTATCTCCAGGTAACCCGATTTAAAATACGCGTTAACGGTATGGAATGTTGCAAGAAAAGTTATTTCTAATATATATTTAAAAAATATATTTTTGTATGTATATAAAAAAATACCTTTAAAATAAGTTTTATTTCTTTATTTTTGAAGTTATTATAACTAGAATTTTAAAAATTTGGTCAAAGAATACAGAAAAACGGTCAAGTCAAATCTTTAGTTCAATATGTATTAAGAGGTTGGTATTGAATAAATATATACTTTTGTAAAGAGTATTTTTTTAGTTCCATTTCCAACAGGAATTGAACCTATATATGGCTGTCAGATCTAACAACTCTATAGTCATATGTGGTTGGTTTAGTTTAAAATTTTTACACGAAAAGACTAACGCCTAAACACCGCCTGCAAATTTGCAAATCGACATAATCGTCGAGTCGCCTTCAATAAATCCACCTAAATTAAACTAGAATTTAACCAACTGTTTTATTGCAATATTCTTTACAAAAGCGACAAGGAAAACCCACAAGGATTTCTTGATACAACTGGCTGCTTAAAGAAATTATTAAAACTGTACATAATAAATGTAGGTACATTTACTGTCTATAGACCACATATAGTTTTTAACTAATGACATTGTACCCAGAACCAGTCTAACTAAAAGCGCCAGACAATACTTGTTTTTGTTGTTTTCATGGTTTAAACTTGAAAAAAAAACAACTGTCATAAAAATAAAACACAAACATTTTTCTTTAATGTGCCAACGGATTGTAAATCTACAACAAACAGAGAAAAATTGTGGTCAAATTTGTTTATTCTAGTATTTGAATTCAAAAAGAACTTCAAATCAAATAAAGTTAGTAGACAAGCAATTTAATTGTCTAACTCTCTAACAAACAAATACATACATACATACATATGTATGTATGTATATATGTATGTTTGTAAATATTTTATATTTGTTTGCCATTTAATGAAAGTGACTGTTATTTTCAGTGTGTTTTATAATTTAGAAATGTTGTTACTGTTTGTTTTTTTTTTTTTTT
>NDXZ01001140.1:46680-79590 GCA_003055125.1 Paykullia maculata
TTTTTTTATCTCTTTTGCACCCAGAGAAAATAAGAAGAAAACAGTTAAAAGAAATGCGAATACGTATGAACATACAAACATACATTCGATTATGATGATCTACTTTTACTTAAATTTTAAAACTTGTTATCACCGCAACGATGATTAAATCGTTAATTTTATTATTTCGGTTTATTAATAACTTTTTTGTTTTTGCTTTTAAAGTTTTTTATTTCTTAAACGACAAGTGCACTTAGCTTAATAGGTATTTTGTAAGTATAAAAACTTAATTGACTTGCAAATGTCCTCAGGTGTAAACGTCAACAATTTATGATGACTTGTATAAGTCTTCTATAAGGTAAAGAGAATCATCCGTTCATGTCTCTTTAAAAGAATGCGGCCGTAAAGTAACGTTAAAGTGCAACCGATATCACGCTATAACAACTAAATTTATGTTGCTTGAAATTCAAGCTCTTGATTTTAAAGCCAATATTCTTGCGTTGGTTTGTAATTTTAGATAGTCGGTAGTTAAAAGGACGGGTCGATGTTGACAGGATTCTCTTAACATTTTGACATTACATATCTAATGCATTTCAGGCGTATTCTACACGGTGCACAACATCTCGTGGATTCAGAGATTTGCACTTGGTGACCTTTGCGTTCGAACTAATCAAACTGACGAAACTGAAAACGCTGTTTGCTGAGCTGGATTCGGAGCATGTGGAAAATGGCTCTAATTATGGCTGAAAATTTTTGGCAATGTTGTTTTGTGCTGAGCTTCGGCCAGTGGCAAAATCATTTGTTTTTCTTTGAAAACCTTTTCTTTGCTGTAGCCATCACTTACAACAGCGAGCGCTACAAATCAATGATAAACAATTTATTTTTGTGACAAATTTAATATAACAATTAACGTCGCATAGACGTAATTCATAAACAATGTTTAGGTATGGTTATCCCTCGTGGATGTAATGTAAATTAAACACAAGGTACCTCCGGTTTGTTTCCGCTAGACTGCTCTAAGATTTTGGTGTGGAATTATCAGACAAGTCGGTTTAGAAATAACCGATATAAAAGCAAAGATATACCTACATATGTATGTACATACATATGTATGTACTAAAATCGAAGTTTTTAAAAAAAATTATTCACAAAATTAACCATTTTGACTTTAAAGAAATATAACGAACTAAATTTATTTTTTTTAACTATAACATTTGTACATACATATGCATATCGATATTAAAAGGTCGACTGTCAACTTCTTCTCGGCATAAGAGGAAAATTGATGCCAAACGTTTTTTTCATTGTACTAATGATGATAGTTACGACTTGTTGACCTTCAACCATCACAGCTCGAAAAATTAGTTTTCTTAATATTAAATGATAAAAATGTTTTCTTTCGAAAATTTATTATTTCTATAAAATGTTAAGTTATACCCAGCAATCTTAACAATTTTTTTTTTAATGTTATTAAATACATGTAAATTACAATGCTTTTTGAAACTTAATTAAAAATTAACCCTAATATTCATAATAAATTTTTAAGTTTATTGAAGGTTTATTGAACGAAATTTTCATACAAAATTTGTTTTATAAACCTTTAATGAAATTAAAAACTGTTTATGATTATAGGAGTAAATAATAAATAAATCTTTATAATTTAAAAAAATTAATAAGAATTTCGAAATGCTTTAACAGGTATTGGAAATCAAATATGAAAAAGGTGTGTACGTCGGATGACACATTAAATTTATAAAAAAAAACATTGATTTGGTGTTTCTCCCAAAAAATCCAACAGCGAAAACAATTTAATTTTAAAATATCACGAAGAACGCTAAACCCTTTGAAATGAATTTGTCTGCTTATTATTGTTGGGCCCTAAAAATGTCGAAAATCTTTGATGAAAATCATAACATCATTAATACAGTAGATATTTTACAATCTATACAATTAAATTATAATTTTTTTAATATTTTTTTATTTTATGTTTATATTATAATACATATTAAATAAATCACTATATTAAAAACAATTTGTAATGGTATCTAAGATTGTTACGCAAAAAAACGCATGAGTCTGTTTCCGATTAAAAAAAAACTAATAACGGACAAAAACTCTTAAAAAAAGTTGTGAAATTTAATTATGATTTTGTAAGAATCAAAAATTGCCAAAGATTAAGTAAATCCGTTTAGTTCTCATTCTTGACTCATTCATTGAGTCAAGTCTATCAAACAGTCATTTAATGGGGGTCAATTTTATTTGTAATTTTTGTTTGTATGCAGTTATGTTGTAATTATTTGCTGTTGTTGTTATTATACAATATTTTTTTAAAACCATCTTAAAAAATTATTATTCTTCTTAGTTCTCTGATTTATTGTTTTTGCACAAGTTACGATGTAATCATTTGTCTGCTGGGGAATATTACCAGTTTGACTTTTTATGTTACAAACTCTTCGCTGTTAGCTTAAGCTTATAGTGGGACAGAAGGATGGATTGTTTTGTGAGTAAACATTTTTTATTCACTACTTTGCTAATTACAAAAGAGTTTCAAGCCACAATCTAAAATACCAGAGCTTCTTAATCTTTTTTATTTCAAATTTTAAATTTTAAAATCGATTTTTTTTTAAATTAAATACATGTCTTTAATTGCATTTGGTAATAGTTATAGTTTTTTCACCTTTTCGTAAAGAAGCTCACAAACTTATTAACAAAGCAAAGTATTATAAAATAAAAATTAAAATCAAAAACAATTATTTATATAAAAAAGACCTTAACTTGTGATAAATAAGTACATAATTATTTTAAAATTGTTTAAAAATCAAAAAACGTAATTTTCAGTTCTTTTATCGAAATAGCGTTAATGTTTTAAAAAGAATTCAATAAACATTATATTAAAGATTAACGAATGAAAAATTTAGCGAAAACTCTCTTTTAAAGAAAAACCTGTATGTAAAGAGAGTTTGATGAAAATTCCAGATACAGAGAGAAAATACAAAGGGTTTTATCGCAAATTTTGGCAAGTTCTTTTAAAACTCATGTTGGGAAACACTGAGGGTATGTGTATGCGAACCGTAATTATGGTGTGTATAGCTTTGATTTTTATGGGTTTTTGTTTATATAAAAGACATTGTATTGAATTAATTAATACCAAGATCATACTTCAAATTAATTATTTTCTTCACTTTCTGCCGATTTTTTGTAAATTTCGTTTAAGTTTAATACAATACAACATGAGTAAAAATACGTATTTTTTTATATTTAATTATTTTTTAATTTAAAATACATACACATACATACATACATATATAGGTAGGTATACACAAAAATTGTTTGTTGTTTGCTTGCTTGTTTTTCTTTACCAGCCAGACAGAAGAAATATTTTAACCGAACAAAAGGTGCTTGTTTAGATGTCGATGTTGGAAAAAGTAAATACTCTGGCCATATAAGAAACTATTTTTTTACATTTCTTTTAATGTGCAATATAAATTGGGGAGAAAGTGTTAAAAAAAATAAACTCTGTACTAGTTAAAATCAACCAAAATGAAATGATTTTAACTATTTTGAAATATGAGTAATAAATTATTAATAAGTTTTTAGTTATTTTTTTCTTTGTTAAGAAATTATATTCGTGCGTTAATTTATCGCCGAAATAAATCAAAAATCGTATAAAACGAAAGTAGGAAATTGATTTATAATAAATAATTTAAAGAATTAAGTGATAAGTCAGTTTTAATTAAAAACTTTTTAGTTTTTATTATTCCTTACAGTTACAATTTGTACAAATGAATAACAAAGAAATATTTTGTTTGTTAAGCATTTTAAGAAGTGTTAAAAATATTTCGGTATTTCTTTGAAATGTTTTCGTAATTAATTCATGATTAATACAAAATTGCCAAAAATTAGTTTAATGAATTTTTTAATGCAACTGCATTATTACAGACCTATGAATAAATTAATTTAAACAATCAAAGTGTGTTGCACGTGATTACACAAGTCTACAAATTTTGACTTTAATCAAGTACATTTAGTAGCTTTTTGTATTGATTTCACATGCTGAATACTAAAATAGTAACTGCATTTCCAAATTAGTTTTTTTTTCAGAAATAAAACATATTTTTTCTGTAAACATAAGCAAATTTATTATTATGTTTTTTTCACTGGCCCCTTTCCATACATATGTATATATCTAAATCATTATTAGGTCGATTTTGCAAATTTTAATGATAAACAGCTACATACATGTTTATTTAAAAGTTATTTAGAAGTTTGGAAAACAACATTTTCTTTTTAAATACATTTTTTCCTATTTTCTCTGTCGTTTATGGACTGATTACAGCAAAATTTTTATTAAACAAGTAAATTAAAATAAAAACACAACTCTCGAACAGGCAGCGACTTACGCTGGAGCAACTTTTCAGAAGTTTAGTTAATTCACAAACAACTGGAATTTGTCCAAATAAATATTTTTGACATTATAAACAAAATAATATTCCAAGAGGATGGTTGGGGACATGCAACAACGCAGTTCTTGGTTTGATAATAACGTAAGTTTAATAAACATAGTTATCAAATCTCTTTTTTCCATTTTTTTTACCTTCTAAAACTGAGTCAAAATTATTATTTTTAAATTTTTCTTCTACTTAGGTACCGACGGGCATACCTTTCCTGATCTAAAACCTATAGTTTCATTTAATTTTAACAAATATCTGGCTAAAGATAAAAAAGGCTGTGACGACTAGCCGATACAGCCTTGTCTATTCCAAAAAAAAAAACTTGTCAAATAGTGAAACAGTGAAAGGAAATAATTTTTTTCTCTTTGACAGCCAGTTATTAGCTTAACGCTGTAGGTTACCATTGGCCAACCATTTAGGTTGGCCATATGGTTTAAAATACCACCCTCCACTGAATTTACTACCTCACGATAAAAAAATATGAAAACCTTTTCAATAGTTTTTGAAGATTTAAATATTATTACTTAGGAACTTAGCATAAAGCACTAAAACCATAAGTAAACAATAAAAATTAGTTCAAACTATTACGGAACCTATTACACTGTAGACTAGTGTAGACAGTTACGATTATTACGGTCATTTTAAAGCACCTAAAAGTGAAATCCATGAACAGGAATGTATTGTTTATTTTTGCTTATGTATTTTAAATTTTGATTTATTAATTTGTTTTTGTTTTTATTTCTTTTTTGTTATACGCCAGTCGTTTTTTTTATGCAAATCTACGATGCACGATTATTAGGAAATAATTGAACAACTTAAAGAATTACTTAAAAGAAAACTATATACATACATACATACATATGTACATACATACATACATATATTTTTGTAAATACTTTAATTTATAGCTGACAAAGTAAATAAATTTTTAAAATACATACGTTAAAGTTCAACAAAAATACATTCGTTTTAAATGGACCTTTTAAAAAATAACTAAATCAAAACAAACGTAAATGCATACATACATACATACATATATTTTAAATGAAAACACACCTTTATTTTAAAATATGCTGCTTTGGCACTTAAAAATCATACAAAATTCAAAACAAAAAAAAAAAAAAAATAGAAAATTTAAATAACAATTGTTGACATTTTTCAAATTGTAATCTTCGTTAGTGATGGTGGTTGTAGTTTTTTTATACATATTTTCTATACAAACTTGTTTAACATTCAACATTAAAGTTTAAACTTTTAAACATGTCTTTTTTTGGGTTTATACTTTAAGGCAAAAAAAAAATAGAAAAAACGGTTAAAAGAAACAAAAGAGATAAAATCTAAAGTTAACGGAAGATGTCATGAACTTTAAAAATAAAAACAACAACAATAACAAAAATATCACACAAAATCAATATGCATATTTGAGATGTCTCCACATTACCCCAGTCACTACAAGACACCGTGTTAAAATCAATGAAAGACTTAATTGTGTGAAAATAAAATTTCTACAAAAATTAATAGAAATTAAAAACGAAACCCCTTTTTTGGAAGTACATACATACATACATATGCATAGGTTGATTATTGTTATTAAACAAACGCTATCATCGAATTTGTTTGTTTACATCAACTTTAAAAGGCCAATTAAATAGTTTGTTAAGAAAACCTAATTCAAATGTTGTAATTATTAAATAATTTAAAAACACTTGAAATTACTCATGCAATAAATTATTCAATAGGTATTTTTTATAAAAATAAAGATTTAATTGAAAATCTATATATGTATAAATGACATGTATAAATACAACTCAAATACATTTTATGGCATATCCTTAAAACTGTTACAAAAGTAGCCTCAAAACTTTGTACGATTAACTTTTTTCTTATTCGAGCCAAAAATTTTAAGGATCGGATCAGGGGGTGTGGGACCACCCATACAACTAAAACATATTTTACACTATATATAGGAAATTGTTATATACATATTTTTGTACGATCAATTTTTATATCACTTTTCTTTTTCGTGCCAAAAATTTCAAGAATCGGAGCATGCCCCCTGCTTCCGGCATCTCCCATACATTTTATATTAATGGTCTTAAAATGTTGTAGGATTAACTTTTGTTCGATAAACTATAATATAATTTTTCTTATTCGATACGATTAATTTCGGAACAGGGGGTGTGACAATATCCACGCAAAGAAATATAGCATTTAAGATATTCGAGAAACTTTAATAACTGCCATCTTAAACTTAGCCTAACTCTCTTTGATATCTGTAGGTGTATTTAAGCAAAAACCGACTAAAACATATAAGGTGGCGTGACACCTACTATACAGCTCAAATAAATTATATTAAGATCTGTTATATATTTGTATCGAAACTTTGTACCATTAACTATAATATAACTTTCCTTACTCAAGCAAAAATTTCCTTGATCGCAGCAGGGGTATGGCATCACCCATTAAAATAAAATACATAAATTGAGAAATTTGATAGTCGGATATCTTGGAATTTATGAACGTATTCGCTAAAAAGATAACTTTATTTCAAAATTATATAAAAATTGCCTCCTATTCGAAGCCGGGGGGCTCTGCTAGTTATTAATAAAAAAGAGAATTTATTAGAAAATTATGATTAATTATGTATTTGTTAAAACGAGAATTTTTAAGTTTCTAGATGTGGCCTTCACCTAAGGTGATAAGGGTATATATATGTTTGTCATTCCGTTTGTAATTTCTACAATATTCATTTGCGACCCCATAAAGTATATATATTCTGAATCCTTATAGATAGGGAAGTCGATTTAGCCATGTCCGTCTGTCCGTCTGTGTATCTGTCCGTCTGTTGAAATCAACTTTTCTCAGCCCCCCGATGTCGTACGGACACGGTATTAGTATCAAATGATCAAAAATTTTCCCGAGATGATTGCTATTGAAAATCACTTAAAGCCGACGATTAGCAAAATATAAGCAAGAAAAAAAATTTTTTTTTTTTACACAAAAAAAGTATATATTTGTGTGTAGGACATGATTTTTGAGAAATTTCACTAAATAATTTTTTGAGATACATATAAGCAAAAAAAATTCGAGATACATATAAGCAATAAAAAAAAATTATTTTTTTTTCACAAAAATGAATTATTTTTGTGTGTAAGACATGTCTTGCGAGAAATTTAAAAAAAAATTTTTTTTGAGATATAAACAAAATTTTTTTTCGAGATATAGGCAAAAAAAAATTTTTTTTTTACTTAAATACACGCAGTGAAGGGTATATAAGATTTGGCACAGCCAAATATAGCGCTCTTACTTGTTTTTTTTTGCTGGGTATAAGTCTTTATAACAGTAAAAAATATTGACGCTTATAACTTTTCAAATATTGCTCGTACATACACATACATACGCATTCATTTCACAAATAAACCTAACATAAAAAAACAGTAACAACGGTTTTCTTAATGTTTTTTCTTAATTATAATTAATATTCCTTTGATACATCGAATATTTGTGTTAATAAATATAATGTAAAGTTATTATTACTTTTGTTTCAATAAATGTTTTTTCTAAATAACATTGAACATTTAAATCATGCAAAAGTAATTACCACCAAAGCTATGTATTTCAAATGCCTTAAATCATCTAATTTTTTTAGAAAGTGTTTTGCCGCAAAGTCTCATATAACCTGAAGCAATTTTGTTATTTCAAAAAATAAAAATAAAATTACTTATAAATAATTTTCATGACAAAAAAACATGACATCCCCAACAATCACATTAAATTCAATTAAAAAAAAAACGGACACGATATAAAATCGCTATAAAAAATCTGCTGGTTTTTTGGTCTTTGTCCCCCCAAATGCGTGTAATTAATTATCTGACAACATCAAAATAAAAATTAAAAAAAAAACTGTTTAAACAGTTTCGTGTAGAAATATTTTATAATTATTGTTAGAGTAACGACACGTTTTTTCAGGTCATATACAAATACAATTAGAATTTAAGCCAAGACGTAAGTGATTTAAGAAATGATTTTTTTTTACAATTTTGTTAGAAAAATAAACATAAGAATTTGTATGTAAACACTTTGAAAAAAATGTTAATAAAGGCGTGATTAACATTTTTTTTTATTATTTTTATAATAGATTTTTTTATATTCGAAATTAAAATTTCTGTAGAAAATATATAGACATTTTTAGTTATAAAAGGTTGGCAACTCTATGCAATAAATTAGAATAAGGTGAATTGAAAATAAAAAAAGTGATAAATTTTTACTTAGAAAACGTTTTAATAACCAATTTTTGTCTATGCAGTCAGACTTTGTGGGATCATTCGACACCGATAATAATACGAGTATTATTATCGGTTGCGGTTTTCCCTGAGAAGGATAAAATTATTATAGTTTTTTTTACTAATAAAGAAGATCGCACATAAAAATTAATGCCTACTATAACGTTTAATTTTTTTTTTGTAAGTTAAAATGGATTATGTTACTTATAATAACATACATAAAAAGAGAAAAAGGGAAAACCTGACAGTGATATCAAAAAAAAAAAGTTTTCAACACTGTAGGATTTTATCAGTAATTTGCTTCAAATCTTTTTCGAAAAAAAAAACTAAAAAGCAAAAACAGCTTAAAAACATACAAAGTCAATTAAATAAGTCCCTAATGAAAAGTTAGACAAATTTTATGGCAAAGAATTATAAGTGATGACCAAACTTAAGTGCTTGCCAGAGCTGTAAAATGAAAAAAATGATGTAGCATTGAATTTACTGTTTACAATCGCAAACAGTCACAATCGCAATTGTCAAACAAAGACTTATTTATAGAAAGTATTGAACTTAAGTAATGCTATGGTTAAATTTAAATAGTTTTTTAAAACTTTTTTTTTAATACTAAATTTATTAAAGATTTAAGACAGTTGTTTTGTATGAAAATATAAATTGATTGTTATATTTTTTTGAATACTACACTAGCCGAATGAATAGCATTTTTAAAAACAGTTACGGGTTATCTTCAGCACTATTGAGGTATAAACTTTTGTCCATTTTATTATTTTCTTATATTTTTTGCTTTGGGAATGCAATAAAATCTTATAATAAAATTAAATACTAAACTTTTATTTTATTTATGTTGATAAATGTTCTGGTGTGTAGTGCCCTACATTACACGATTGTGTAGTATGAAGAACTATAGCCTTGAACAAATATTTAAAAAGAGGTACAAAGCAAGGAGTAAAACAAAAGCATGAGCATGATATTCATTCTTTTAATGCATCAAATAAGCAACTTACAAAAATTTAATGTTTCTACACATTTGACCTATAATCCATCAAAATATTGTAGGTTAAAAAAATTTTGCAAATTTAAATTGCAAATATTGTAAAATTTCACCGCGAAAGCGTGGAGTTTCATTTAAGAGTGTTGCCAACCAAACTGGCAATACCTACCTACACAACATTGCACTTAGAGTTAATAATTGGTTTTGTTTTTAAAAAAATCAAACAAAGTCCAACCAACATTAAGAGAAATAAGCAAAAACCAATAAAAAAATAGCTAATAGCAAAAATGCAATAAATAGTTAATGCAATAATTTCTTACATAATTTCAAATGAAATGGCAAAATGCAGCACTAAACACAGCATTATGTGAATTATGTTAAACTTCAGTCTATAAAATTCACCCTGAATGATCGTAATTTACCCACATTAGTGGTGGGGGTTGGTTGCACGTATCAGGTGGTAATTTTTTTAAATGTTTGATTTTTTAATTAAAAATCTATAAGACCAACGCTAAAATAAATAAAATCATAAAGTCGTACATACATATATAGATACATTAGTACCCACATGCACAAAATACGTACATACGTTTATATATATGTATATGTATATGTATGTACATATATCTTATATCTTAATGCAAGTAAGTGTACATACATACAAACAAAATAAGTATCATTTGCATACTGATGTTATTAAACATGTAGCTACAAATAAACTCACTCGTCTACTGTTCATATACAATATGAAATATTTATACATATTTACATAGGTATGTATGTATGTACATATGTTGGCTATTGAAGGAAGTATGTTAAACAATATTTTTTATAGTATTTTTGCACTTTTCTACATTTCATTGGTTTGTATTTGGTACAACAAAAACAAATCAGAAAATCACAAAGAAACCATACGAGTGTCGTTTTACTACTTTGCTAAAAAAAAAACAACAAAAAAAACTTTAATACTTATTTCATTCAGCAGCTACAAATTCATTGCATTATATGCAGCAGCATGTAAAAAAATGCAATCATGTGAAACTGGTATGTTGTTGTTTTAAACTTTGTGTTTTTAATTCTTTTTGTTGCTTTTTTTTTGCATTGGTCATCAATAACATCAACATAATCATTATCAGATTTCTGCTAACAAAACTATTAAGAATTAAGTTTTTAAATTTATACAAATCCTAAGTACAACAAGTTATTAAACGGGTTTTAAAAGAATTGATTTTTGGTGAAATTTTTGCTTAAGAAGTTACCAGATTTATTAGCACAGGTATATTAATATAAAAAAAAATTTGGCAATACACATAATCGTTAGATGAAAATACACTTATAGCAATTTAAGATACTTTTCTTAAATAAAAAGTACTGATGGCTAAAATGATCTTTTGTACTGTAAATGCAGAGAATTAAAAGATTTTTATCATTTTTAAAATTGACATAAAATGAAAAATAAAATAAAATATGTTGGTTTGTAGAAAATTTTTAAAAAATTTTTAATAAATTTTTTCTTCTAAAAAAAATTAATTCTTTTTTAAAACTTTATTCCATTTTCTATTAATTTCTTTTCTAATAAAAATAAATTCTAATAAATTTTCTTTTTTTAAGATTTCCCTACAATTTCTATAGAATTTTTTTTAGAGAGAGTTTTTATTATCTCTTTAAAAGAGAAATTTGTATAAGCTTTTTAAAAGATGATTTTCAATATTTGCTGTTTTTTATTTTTACTTTTTTCAAAAATTTTTAAAAATATAACTTGTTTACTGCATAAATATACTCCTTAAATAAATTCCCCTGAGTTCTTTTTTACTCTTCTTAAAAGTTTTTTTTATTCCAAATTTTAGATAAAATATCTTTTTAGCCTTAAGCAAAAATGAGATAAATATTCACTTAAGGCAACACTACTCCCTGTACAAATTTCTAAAACAATATGCATAAATATCTGACTTGTTTTGCAGCGATTATTTAAGAAAGCGAAATATGCCATGAAATATGTTTGGATTTATCATGTTGTGGTGTTACAATATCTCTTATACATATATGTATATGTATGTACATTAGGGTTGGTCGATTTGTATTGGGGGGAAATGATTCTACAAAGAATCCTAAGCAATCTTGCTCTAAAAACCATAGGTCTAAAACGATTTTCAAGCCGCGCAAATTCGAAAATATGTTGTAAGTATTGTTTCACTTCATGATTTGTGTAAAATTTTCATTAACAGGAAAGTGTTGGGAACCAAGATAACAATTCTGAGTTTTCTTTTAAGATAAAAGTCTTTACTGCCTTTCATTATTGAAAGAAATTATATTTTTATTTATAAACTGCTACAAAATATTTAAAGAAATGAATAAAAAAATTTTAAGAAATTTTAAAATACGTATACTTAATTATTGAAACGAAAATAATGAAGTATACGTATTTTAAAATTGCTTCGGAAGAAAAATACAATATTTTATTTCATTAATGGGGGCAGAAAATTTATTTACCCATTATTTCTTGGAAAACTTTTCTTAGAACTTCGAGTAGATTACGATTTTTGATTAAAAAAAATTGACCCACCCTAATGTATAAGGAATATACATATTTTAGATTTGCTTGTATTTTGTTGAAAATTTGTAAAAAAGAATAGATTTCTTGAAACTTCTGTTGAGATTAAAAAGCAAAAATAGAAAAAAAATATGCAACTATAAAACTTATTGACAGTCACGAACCATAAAAATCACCATAAAAACCTACAGCAAGCTGAGTTGCATTGTCGATAAACTGGAAACGATAACAAACAGTGATGTCAGCAAGTGAAAAATATTGTGAAGACTTACACACACACATATGTATGTATGTATGTATTTTGTAGATTTTATCAGCTTAATACTTACACAATTTTAAAAGCCCTGTTAGAACATGTAACGAAATTTGCAAAATAGAACTGAAAAAGAAAATAAATAAAATATATTAAAAACAATGTTTAATTATTGAACAATGGTATAACTAAATCTATTCTATAAAATATATCATCGAGAGAGAGAGAGAGAGAGAGAGATTTATAACGGATTTATGAAAAATAGTAGGAACGAGCTAAATAAAATTTAAATTTTAATATTTATTGTAACGTGTTTAGTATTAGAAATTTAGGCTGTCATATCATATTTTTGGTACTTTAACCCAAAAAACGGCACCATAAATCAGGTTATGTAAATGCAGTGGTGGGTTAAAAGAAACAAGAAACTAGATTTTTTTTATTTTTAGATTTTAAAATCTGTATCTCGAAAAGTAACATTCCAATACATACTAAACATTACAACCAGTCCCTAACAAAATACTTAGGAATTAAGAAATCTTTATAAAAGCGTAAAAGTTTCTGCTATCTCAGTATTTAACCACCAGCAAACAATAATTTTTATATATAACGTTCATATAAATGTAATTACTTTTGCTTTTAATTCGTTTAACAATTAAGCTCTTTCTGTCATTGACAGGTAAACAAGTTGCAAACGGTATTTTGCTTTCTGAAAAAAAAAAATATTATAAAAAATGGTTAAAAAATTATCTTATTAACTGTTAAATAATAAAAAAAAACTTGTTAAGAGAAATGTGTACAAAAAAGTACTACTAACTTGGATTTAATTAAATGAAATTGTTCGAATCACATTTAGTACCAAAGATAGCAAATAATTAAAGTTAATAGTGCATTTTCAATTAAACGCTTTTCTGTTTTCTTTTTTGAAAGTGAATTTGAAAATGAAACGTTTTTAAAAGGTGTGTTTGACCAGATTGTATAAGACAAAACATACGAACAAAAATATTTAATTCCAAGAGTACATACAAACAAATGTCATTTTTACATTTGTAATCTTGTTTTAATAAAAAAAACAAATTAATTATTAACTGGTTTTAGTGTTTTAATACATCGTTAGATTTGTATGTCATTGGACCAACTTTAAATACAAAGATACAAATGTTTTTAAAATCGATAATATAATTTTAATTACATCTTTGTTTGTACGTACCGTTGTCAACCGGTTAAGGCCTAGAGTGATAAATGCGAGGTGAGATAAATAAATATCAAGAACACAAAATCACCATATCACGCCATTTATCTAGTGTCAATTATACCACATACATACATACATATGTATGTACATTCAAACGTACTTAAACACATACATAGCTACTCTCGCACTAGCGAGATCAAATTAAAGCACTGAATGAGAATCAATTATAAAAATGCACTGGCAATACTTTTTATCTATTTTTATTATTTATTTAACTAGTTTAACTGTGGTTTAATGTATAGGAATATAATTATATCTAAAGTTGCAAACTATCATCGGATTTATCATGGAAGTTGCGCGGCTAAGCGTCAGGCAGTGAGATGATTTTTTGATATTCTGTTTTTCTTTTTTTCAGAATCCTTCTTTTTTGTCTGTTCTTTTCTATACACTTTTATATAGCATCAAGACTCTGCGAATGTAGATGTTTTTACGCCTCCCTTTTTAACGATCCGTACCGACCTTCTTCCATCCTTAACTAACAGACTGTATGTATATATTTTTTTGCTAATGACAGAAAATTCGTTATGGCAGCCGATGGAATCTAATCGAATTTTTTTCCTTGTGCTCAATTAATTTGTACTGCAGAATCATAATTATTTTGTGGCTACAACAACAAATTTACACTATCGCAATTGAACTTTACGATTGGAAACATTTCTGCTTATCACAACCAAAACTTGTTTTTTTTGTTGTTATGTATTAATCATTAATGGGCCAAGCCTTTTAAAGTTTGAGGCAATAACATAATTTCAAGCTCTTCTTTTAATAACTGTAGGACTCAATAAATGTAAAACTGAAGAGAAAAAAATATTTAACTATTTTTATTCAAAATGATTTTATTAAAAGAAATCAATATGTCTGGCATCACTTTAATTAGAAAATAAGTTGTTAAAACTTTATTGCAAGATTTGATAGTTTTTAAGAAAGAAAAGCAATGCAAAATCTTTAAAATATTCGAATTAAATTAATGTAGCAAACTTTTAGGTCAAGACATTTGCAAAAGTTGCAAAAAAACAAACGCGACATTTCAAAATGGAATTAACAAACCCAGAAAAAATATTTTAATACCAAATTTGTTACCAAGAAATAATGCTTAAATTATATTGCAACAATAAAACAAACTTACAAACAAAAAAAAACATGTTTAATTTCCTACACTAATGAACACCCAGGCCGCTAGTTAGATATTATTTGACTTGATTATTATTATCTAACTTAAAAACAAAACAAAAAATGTCAATCAAATGCCAAAATCTACACCGAAAAAAAACAATTTATTATTTTTTATATCTCTTTTTTAATAATGTATGTAGTTCAAGATTAATTTCTGCTACAAAAAATGTTAAGAAACTGTTGGTTTTTTCTGTAAAGTGCAAATTGTTTTTGAAATTAACTAGTTATAAAAAAAGGAAAAATTAACAAACAATTTTATTAATTTAACAATCTTTTGTCTTGTCATTTAAAATTCACAAGGTCTTTGCATACGTGAGTTAAATTATTGGAATCAATTGAAAGTTTTATTTAATTTCAAATTCCCTTTGAACAGCTTTTCGAAAGCATTTTAATTGACATGCGTGTCGGATAAGAGCATGTATTGAAGCGTTATTTTGACTCCAGTATTTAAAGTGTACTTTAAAAATGTTTAAATATTTGAATTATTAATGACAGATTTTTGTTAAAATAAATTACCAAAGATTATTAAAAAATCGTATGTTTATAAGTGGTTGCTGCTTGAATAAAATTTTAAACGATTTTTTAAAGATTTATTACTACATATATATTTATTTTAAAAAAAAAACTGTTTACAACTTTGATGAAGAAATTTTGTTAAACTTTTTTTCAATGCCACATATTGATTGATCGTATTTTTATAAAAGTGACTTGTATATGAAAGAGTATTTGCTATAAGTTTTAACTTATAACAATAATTTAAAAGAATTATAAATTGGTGTAATCCATTTTTATAATACATTTTTTAGTCAGTGGTTATGTTTTTGGAAAAGGAGAACATTTAATTCAAAAAAAAAAAAAACACCCAGCAAATGATGTATTATTTAACACGAGTGACTTCTAATTTTGTACGATAAAGTTGTATACATACATACATTTGTTTACAAATAATATAAAAACAATATAAATCAAGGTGAATTGTTTCATGAGGTGGTGCTAAAAAGTTATGCGATAATTGTTTTTTTGTAGCCCAGTTGTCAAACTACATACATACATTTGTATATAAAAACATAATTTACCTCTATACTCGCCGGTTTAAATGTCAAAGTCATTATATATTAAAAAAATGCGAGCAAAGAAGTCCCTCTCAATTGATATCATCTTAAGAATGATATAGGCCAATAATTCAATCGACAAATACATCTTAAAAAGCAGTGAATTTTTATTAATGAAATTAAAGTTTTAAATGTGGCAATTTGCAACCGCTGATTTTATTTACGAGAAATTGCCAAAACCAAACATATTCCAAAAACCAACGCGAACTTTCAAACCTTTCATAGTTAAAAAGGCTTTACATATTAATCAACTTAAATATTGATTTCAAAATTAAAAATAATTAAAGAATTTTATCTTTTGTATATTAAGCTTTATTTTAACTACTTTCAAACCCTTTATTTGTAAATCCAAAATAAAAATCACTTACTTGCTGCTTACCTATCGGTTTTATTTATAAACCTTTTTGTTTTAAATTTATTAAAACTAATCTCATTACGCTCATCAGATTTATTCCCTATTTTGCAAACAAACAAATTTTAAAAACTTTGTTTTTTTTTTATAAATAATTGCGCAACAATGTGTTAAAATAGCAAAGCCGCCCAAAACATAAACAATTTACTTTGAGGGCGTTAAAAATTATTCATAAATTTTGCTTAATTTTGCGATGCACTCAACCAGAACTACAAAAGCAACCTACATTAATGTAATATTTACAGAAAACGTTCGATTTCGCTAAAACATTGTAAACAGCACGTAAGTAATTTAAAAACCCTAATATACAATTACTTTTTCCTTCAAATAAATAAATGTACAACGTAATTAACCCAATAAAAAATTCTCTTCAAAATCTATTAGCCGTTAATAAATTTTGTTAATAATTAACATTTAATTAAAAAAAATTAAACAAAGTAATCGATACCACAACTAAATCCATTCGTTCAACTCAAAAACTAATGGAGTCGAGTTAAGTATAGAAAAGAAATCATATAATGATATTTTCAACTATAAGCCATGTTTGGCCTGGATATGCCATACAAACACTCTCTCATATACAGAGTTACAGATATAGTATCAAATACCTTATAGTTGCTTATACTTATATACTTGTATTTCACCTTAATGGTGTTAATAATATAAAAAAAATTTCGATTTTCTTTTCACTTCCTCTTCATTAGTTTTTTTTTTATTATTATTATTTATTTGTCTATTGTAGTTTCTGATTTTTTCTTACGATTGTTAATAGACAATCATTAATTTATTTTTGTTTTGTTATTTTTTTTATTATAATATCTTTTTTTCAGATTTTATGCATAATTAAATATTTTATTTAAATGGTTAAATTTTTGTTAAAAATAAAACGGTTAAGGTGTGTTTGTGTTGGTTTGACATTTTAGAATTAAATTATTCATATACATACACACATACATACATATGTACTGACTATATTGTATGTGCGTAGGAATGTTGTTGAGTATTTGTTTAAAAAATAAAAAGTTAACTTAATTTTAACTATACATGTTTAGTATAAATAAACACATAAATTTTTTAAATTTATTTTATTCAAACAAGTTTTGATTTAGAAAACCTACGGTAAGGTCGAACTAATAATGCACTTGTTTAAATCACCACTAAGAAGGTGAAGCTGTTATGTTTGTAACCTTCACAGGGATGGAAAATAAAATCTTGAGTTTTTAATTTTAAGTATTAAATTAATATTATTCAATTAAGTGTCTAAATTGTCAAAGTGTTGATTCTGAGAAAAAGTACGGACTTATCATGACAATTCTAAAGCAAATGCTGGCAATTACAAAGGATTCCATGCAGCTTGTGGTAGCAAGGGACTCAGTGTTAGTCTGGCACCCGTCTACATCTGTCGGTGGTCAGAATATCACTGGATGACGAAGAAAGTCGAAAAGGTATCCATTCTTCTTCGGTATTCCTTTTGAACTTTTTTTTTTTAATCGTTTTTTATAATTAGGCTGAAAAGGTGGTCAAGTGCCAATAGACGCGATAAGCGACAAAGTTAAACATTTTAACGCCTTTTTTTATTGCTTGGCGCTCAAGACGTTTAAATAGCTGATTAGATAAGGACCTAAAAGCCGCTTGGTGCTTACACTGGCCCCTCACTTTAAAAATTACGGTGACCGCAACACACGCACCTTAACGAATACAAGCATTGCTTTATTCAAGTTAATTAAAATATATTTAAAAAAATTTTTAAATAATTTTTTCAATTTTCCTTGCAATAATGGAATCTCTCTGATCTTTAAAGGTTGGTGCGTTAATTTGAAAATATCCCTATTACCGTGTGTTACTTAGAATTAGAGATGGACATACATCACGCTTGATCATGTGATTTCACTTGAGAGCGCATTAGCGTTAGTGTATACAAAATCAGTGTAATGATTGTAACGTGTTTTTTTTTAAATTTTTTTTTCAAATAAACTCAAATTTGGTTTTGGATTTTTTTTATCTACTAAGCAAAATTTAATGTGAAAGTAATGTGTGTAGTGATTTAGCACAGCTAAATATGACGACACATAGCCTTAACTATCTGTTTTATGGTATTTAATAGAAAATGATAAGTTAAATCTTTTTTTAGTGTTAAATTGCTTTATAAATATTTTAGGTTAAGAAAATCTTTTGCATTTTAAATATGATTACTGTTGCCGTCATTAATTGAATCATTTCCGGAATAAATAAAATAAAAAAAATATATTTTTCCTACTTTCTTTTAGATTTTATTATACTTTTTGAGATTATTTTTCTAAAATCGGGTGCAAATCTTCTTAAAATCTTAATTAAGATCTTGATTGGCTGGGAGTATCAAACATTAACCAGTTAACTTTGTAACAAGGCCACTTCAATAATTGACTTGTAGTCGCTTCAAAAAAGACAATGTCCGCATTAATTTTAATTCTTATTTTTAACATTTATTATTAAAATTTTTGTATATACATATTATATATGTTTATTTGACTTGTGTTATATTCTTGTTTCTTTATTATATTTTTGGATTTTGTTTTTAAATGTTGTGGTTTTAACAAGCAAAACTTGTTTTGTTTTTTTTTTTAGATTTAAAAATTTTGTTTTCAAGTTTGTTGTTGCATTAAAAGTTTTCGTTATTAATATTCTTAACAAATTTAATATTAATTGTCTTTTGATTTAAATTAATTTGGAAAAAAAAACATAAATTACCCAGGTTGGTTACGGTTTTATTTAATTTTTTTGTAATTTTTTTCATTAATTTCTCTTTTTCATTTAATCAATATAAAAAGTTTTAAAATTTAACAATAAATATTGTCAAAGTTTTTGAAAGAAATTTTAACAATCGAAAATTATTTTAACTTGATTGAGTTCAAAACAGTTTGAAAATGTTTTAGGTTTATTTAAAACTTTTGTATTTTTTTTATTCTTTTTTTATTTTGTATTCAAAAGAAAATATTCATCTGAATGATAAAACTTAAACAAATTAAAATAACAAACGGTTTTGGCTGTGATAAGTAAATGTGTCGGCAATCGTAATGTTTAGCTGTTGGAGTTTGTGTTAAAAGTTTTTCAGACGGATAGACAAAAATTCGTTAGAAAAAACCAAAATATAGTCAAACCTAAAGAATTTTAATTGTCACATGATCAAAACTAAAAATATTCGGTTGCAAGAATTGAAGAAAGCAATTAAATTGGAATCTGTGTGGGCATAAATTCTGCTATTATTTTTAGACTTTTAATTAATTATAAAGTAAACTGACCTAAATATTTTTCAATTATTTCGTTGTTCATACACACAAACATATTTCTCTAAAAAAAAATCAATTTAAAAATGATTGATAAATTCTTTACAGCATTAAAAGTAATTGTGTGGGAATGTTTGTGTTTTCTTAAATACAAATTTGCAATTGAAGCAAAAAATCTGAACGATTATTGTCACAGTGTCTCAGCAAATATTTTAATACTTCAAATTATGAAAACGCTAAGAGGGGCTTGGTTTAAGTGGAATATGCAAACAAGGGGACTAAAAATAATAAATTTTCATTTGACTTACTAAACCAGTTACATTTTATAGTAATTTGTTGCTGTTGATTTTTTAATTGTAGTGCAAACTTTGAATTAACAATTGTTGCTAGAAACTGTCATAAGCAATTTATTTTTACTTACAATTTGTTGTTGTATTTTGTAAGGTATAATTTAGTTGGTTTTGACCTACCGTAATTTTGTAACTAGTTTTTGTTGCATAGCGCTCGTTGCAAAAGTCGTTTCTTATGTTGTTTTCTGTTTTGTTTAAATAATTTTGGCAAATAGCAAATTGCAATGATAGAGGAAGTTTAACGGAGAAGGTTATTAAAAAGAATATTTTTAAAAGAAAATCTTGTAAAACAATTTAAGATTTTTTATATATATAATAAATTATATATATAATAAAAATAACAAAAATATGTTAAAAATACTAAATATTTCTATTAATCAAAAATTTTCTAAAAATATAAAATTAAAAAAAAATTATTTACAAATTGAAGCATATACATACATATGAAATTCTTTTCTTTTAATTTTATTTTTCAATAAAAAAAATATTTCCACAAATTTTCTAGAAATAAAACATATATTAAAAACTTTCTATGAATCGTATATTTTAAACTGTCTTTTTCATATGAAGTTTGTTGGCATTCATCTATATATGTATGTAAAATAGTTAGGTGACTGACTGACTGATTGATTCATCATCGCACAGTCCGAACGGATAGAGCTAGAGACTTGAAGTTTTTACTGTGGGTTACTCTCATGTTGTATAAGTCCAATAAGAAGGGATTTTTAGAAATGCAAACATTTAGGGGGTAAAAAAGGAAAAATCGGTAACCTTACATCTGCTAAGCTAGACAAGATACAAACAAAATTTAAAAAGCATTGTATTCTACTCAACAAAATAAGCGGATAGGTGTCTGGTACTTTTTTGAAATTTGGGTGCCTGGGAGGTGAAACCGGTAAAAATTATATTTTGGTACTTTTTGGGGCCCTTATAACTACTAAGCCAATAAACGTATAGACATAATTTAAACTATCGGTACTTTTTTGAAATTCAAGCGTATAGGGATAAAAACGGGATAAAACGGGAAAAAGTGTTAATTAGTAAGAAACTGAACCGATTTGAATAAAATTTACGTGGTATAAAAAGGGAAAACTTTGAGAAACTAGTTTGGGGTAGCGAAGCAGACCGGATTTATGCTAGTAATGATATAAATTCATCAGGTGTGGATGTAGTTAAGCAAAAAATGGGACAAGCGATAAGTGTTGCCATACATATTTTTTAGTTTACAATTAAAAAAAAAACATTTTTTCTCAAGAAAAAGCTTAGTCTTCCAGAAATTTTGAATTATTACTATTTTAAAGTTCACTGAACATTGTCGTAAAATTTAATACATAGGTATATAACTTTAAAATGTCATGCTTTTATGGGTAAAGGATTGTTGTTGTTTCTCTCTTACGCTTTTTTTAAACCTTCTTGGAAGAAAGCAAACACTTAGTATGTAAGTGTTCCTAATGATATATGGGCCAGTTGAATTTCGTGCAAAAAGTTAAAGTTTTATACCTATACATACATACATTTTGCGTTTCCATACCTCTATATATAAATAGACTCTAAAACAATTATAGAGTCTACTTTTACATTAAGATTATTTTGTAATAAATTGTCATATAATAATTAACTTGATTAAACATAAAACTTAAATACAATGCACGTTTTTTTTTTTTGTAAAAAATCGATATTTAAAGAGACGTTTATATAAATGTTATATTATGTTTATAAATAACTCTTAAATGCACTTTTCAGACCGCCCTTGCTGTACAAACAGTTCATGAAACTTACCCGCCAAAGAAAAATCCAAAGTATGTATGTGAGTTTTAAATTTTATTTCTTTTTATTGTTATTGTAGTTGTATATGTTGCTATTGTTGTAGATGCTGTTTTCGTATTTATTTTCTGAATTTTCACAAAATTTCAAAATAGTCTGAGAAAAACTATGAAATATTTTTTCTAAATATACACTGTTGTTGTTTTTGTTTTCTTTATTGTTCATAAACTAAGAAGAAGCAAAGAAAAGAAACAAAGGAAAAAAATCATTAAAAAATACAAGTTGATTGTTAGTTTGGTTCAATAAGAGTACATTTTTTAAAATAAGTCCAAAAGAGATTAGTGGGGGATGGGGGAGAATATTATGTGTTTGATGTTGGTTGCCAGTTTGACTTGGTTGGTATGTGGTTGGGTAGCATGAAAAGGCCATTTAACTGGTGGCGGCGGTTAATACGAGGAGCGTGGCACTGTTGTTTAGTTAACAAACAAAAAATATTTTATTGCAGTCGGCTTATTCAACAATTTTTTTTAAAGCAGCAAGAGAGAACAAGAAAAAATGCACTTTACATTTTAAAAACTAATAGAAAATATCAATAGAAGAGAGTAAGCCAGGTAACAAGAGAATTCTATAGAGAGAATTATACTTTAATAATAAAATAACATTGTCATCATCAACATCTTTAACCACTTTTTTTTTATCATCATTATGTTTGTAATACTAATGTTACATGATCATTAAGTTAGATGGGAAAGAGGAAAAGTAAGAAAAGAAAAGAAAAGCACAAAATCAAATTAACTAAATTAAACTAAAACTATAAAAGTAAACTAAGATAGACACGAGATGTAACACGTTAAGTTAGGTTAGCGGAACTAGCTGCTGAATACATCGAGTTAATTCCAAACTATCATCCAACAACAACTCTACTACTAGAAGTTTTGTTAAGTTTTTCGAATCGAAGGCCACAAAATTGGTTTTATGTTTTATATATGGTTTTTCAAGCAGCAACAGCCCGCCCAAGTTAACCGCAGTAGCAGTCGTAGCCGCAGCCGCTGCCGCATTTAAAGAAACCAAAAGAATGTGGTTTATTTTGTTTTTGTCTTCCACTTTTTGCATTTTTTTCGTTTTAGATTTTTAGAACCGAATTAAATCGTACTATATTTTTTATAACATACACAGAAAGAGAAAAACTTAAAAACAACCACATATTTAAAAGCATTTAGAACAGTGGGCCTTAGAAAAACACTAGACGGTGACGTATGCGTACAATAAAACATAATGGGCAATTAAGTTTTAACTAATAATTAATTACATTAGAAAATTAACCTTCATATTCATAATCATTTTTTATTTTTAGAAAAGCTTTTAAAGCGTTTGATAAATTAAATTTAACAAGTAAGAATGCTTTATCTGGCTGTTATTAATATTAAATAATTATTATTTAATGTTTGTGGATTTTAGCTTGTTTTTCTCACTCGTCAGAAAGATCCGTAGCCATTTTCAAACTTATTTTTTTATACTATTTTTTTGTAGTAGGTACATATTTTAACATTTTCACTTTTGACAGTTTAAAAGATTAAATGTTTTCGAAAATATTTTAAGTTTGCAAAATAATATCTTTTATTAAAAAAAAATTTTAAATTTAAAAGATTTAAAAGAGAGAAATAATTAAAGAAGAAAATACCTAAACGTTTCTACTAGTCCTCATTTTAACTCATTCACTTACACTACCTATAGAGCATTCGAAATTTGTTTACTGTAAAATTAAATGTGTTCACATTAAGCGATGTTCAGTGCAGTGTTAACAATATCGTGAGTGCACTGTATATTGGTATTGTGCTCATTAAGATCTAATAACATTTACAAAAAAAGAACATAAAAACCCAGAATATAATACAGAAAATTATGTATGTTTTAGTATTTAAAACTTTAAATTAAAAATAAATTATCTAATAACTATAGCCAGTAAAATAAAATCTTTTATTAAATCGATAGTCGTCTACAGATATATAAAATACATACAAGGTTTTCCAAAAAAAGATCAAAAGGTTATTGTTTTAAAACCATCTGACTGTCCTAAATCTGAGTTTCATTATTAAAATGAAATGACTTTTACTTTGGTTTCCTTTTGGGTATAAAATCAATTTATTCTATTAAAGTTATCATCTACTAAAAGATTATATACATATGTTAAATACTTTAGAAAGCATATTAAAATAGTAATAAGAGCAAACGTTTTACACGCTGTTAATTTATATTTCGCTTAAACAGTTAGAAAATTAATTGTAGATGACAAATGAGTTAAAGATTTATAAAATGTTCATTTTCTTATTCCCAATTAATGAGGCTTTAAAGAAAATGTAATTTTTTTATGGCAAGAGCTCAAAGAACTTAAATAAATTGCAGAACTTGAAAAGAGTGAAAAATTATGTATAAACAAAATTTATTTGCTTTAGAAGCAGATTTCATTACACATTTTCGCTAAACATAATTTTTTTTAACAAAATATCAAAAGAAATGGTTTAAAATGTTATATTTTTGTTAATTTACATTTAAAAAAATTATTTTAAGATTTTTATACAAAAAATTAACACCAAAATACCAATACAAATAAAAATTTTCTAAAAGTAAAATTTATTAACAATATTTTATAAAAAAAAACTTAAATAAAAAACTTTGTACTTTGAATTTCACTGCCTGGCCCACAAAATGCGAACGATATTTTCTTTCGAATAAAAACTGTAAATTTGTTTTTGTTTGAAATATATTTATTAGAAAGACAATATCGTTCGCATTTTTGTAGGCCAGGCAGTAAAGAAATTTGTATGGTAAATTAAAAATTTTCTGATCATAAATTAATTTTTTCAAAACTGTTTTTTTTTAAATTAATAAGAACAAATCTATAGCAAAATATTTTTACAACCTTTTAATGTAAAAAAAAATTGAATTGAAATTTTTCTATATAAATTAATTTTCAAAAAGTTTCATACAAAAAGAATAATCAACACATTTATTAAAATAAAAAATATATTATTTTATATAAATTAATGTTGGAAAATTAAACGATCTTGAAAATCAATCAACGATTTTCTATTAAAAAAAAAACAATATAATAACATCGGTACAAAAATGTTTTTTATAATAATTTTTTTTTTTTTTTATACAAAGAAAATTTCAATTTAAATAAAAATTTTAATTTTTTATCAGTTTTTATTTTATTTTAATTATTATTTTTTAATTTTCTGTAAAAAATATTTTTCGAAATTTTTAAAATCAATTCTTAACAATAAAAAATATTTATATTAAAAATTGAACTAAACAAAATTTTTTCTAAAAAAATTATATGAAAAAGTTTAAAACTTTTCTAAAAAAAATATTTAAAATATTTTATAAAAAAATTTCTTAAATTTTGTAAAAAAAATATAGAAAATCTTTAAATGTAAAAGAACTTTAATAAAAACTTTTTATAAAAAAAACACATACAAAATGTATCAAACCTTTCTAAAAAATAGAAACTTTAAGCCTAAATATGTATTTTATTGCTGAAAAGAAGTTATTGAACATTTTTCTATATAGAGAATAATGTTTATTTATTTTTTTTTTAGGTCTGTGTGTTTATAAATTAAATATGTCAGACCAACTGGGCAACACTAAAATAAAACAAGCAAAACAAATAAGATTATCGAATAAATTGATAAAAAAAGTTAAGCAAACGTGTTATTTTCGTTATAAGTTGATTATTTTAAAAAGATTTTACGTTTATTTTTTGAAATGTATATTTTCTTTACTTTTGTTTTGTTGTAATGTACATACATATAAATTTCTGTTTTGTGGAACGTCACTGATTTAAAATGAAAAGAATTAAATTTCTTTCCCGTAAGGTATCATTAACAAAACAGATACATATTTTAAAATTGTTGCTGTTTTTTTTTTCTATTCACTAAGACAATGTTGATGATTACGATCATAACAATGACGATGATTATGATGATGATAAAAAAGATGCTCTAAGCACAAAATCATATTAAGTTTTGCTTAATGGCCCAAAAACCCAACCACAGAAAAAACATACAAAATGTATAAAAAGATAAGATCTAGTAGGTATTAGAAGATTTTCTACAACAAAACAACTAACAAAAGTTTCTGCTGTGTTATTTTTTTGCAAAATAGTTGAATTTTTTTTTTTTTGCTTTGTTTCAGTTTAAGATACATTTTTTTAATTAAACTCCACTTTATTAAGATGGTTTCTTATTGAAAACGCAAATTTCCACACTTTTCTTTTTATGTACTTCTAAGTTTATTTTTTACAAAAATTTTATTTACATTTGTTTAACATTTAACACTCACTCTCTCCAATAATTCACCCACTTGTGTATTTTTATATATAAACTATGTATATATATGTATGTTTTTTTCCTATTGTTTTTTAAGTTGACTTTTATTAAAAGAAGAAAACCAACAACAAAACAAATTAACACAAAGTTTATGGGTACAAGTCTTAGCAGTTGTTTCTCCGTTAACCACTCTTTAATAACAAATTTTTAGTTTCTATTCCCGATTATTCACACACATTCACTTGTTCGCCTTTTGTTATTTCCACAAATCAAAACAAACCAACCGTTCTCGTTAACAAACGCGTAGCAACTGATTTTATTAAACGAAAGACTTTGAACACAAACCCAAAAGTTGCCCACTACCTGCTGGTTGGCTTCTCGTCGTAGTCGTTATTGTCATCGCCATCGTCTAATTTACTAAATTTTGTCTTTTACAACGAATACCACTGTTAACGTTGTATGTGTGTCTCTTTAGCCAGCAGAAGCGTTGCCAGAAATAAATATATTTCGAGTGGCCCAATCTGTAAAAATAAAAATCCCCCAACATTTATATAACCTTGAAAACTTTGGCTAATATCAGAAAATTTTTAATAAAATCTTTTATATTAATTTATAATTTGAGGAAAATTTCTGTAAATCTGCAATTCAATGATAATTTGTGTAAGTTTTTGTATAAAGAATTGGTTTCATTTAAAAAGTCTTTTTATAATTGCAGTCTATGCTTAAGAGAATACGCCAATGATATTGGCTTCAAGAAGTTGGATAAGAGTTTTTCACATAAATAAAAACATAATTTATAATACATTTTTTTTTCATTTATTTGCAGTCGAAAAATATTAGATCTTTTAAAAATTTTGATGAATTCTACATTGAATATTTGAACATGTTTTTTAACTTTTTAATATTTTTCATATTTTCAGAATAATTTTTTATTTTCAGGATAATTTTTTTTGAAAAAAGCCCTATTTATAAAATTTTTTAAGATTCTTGAAATTTATTAAAATTATTTTTATGTTTAAAGCACATTGGACAAGCATTTTGCTTTCAAAAAGTGGCAGCTCTACTGACTTGTTCAAACACCTTGTTATTGTTGGCTATGAAGATGTGAATGTATGTGTGGTTTCTTTATTGTTTTATTTCTTCTCTTAACTCACTTGTTTCACGTTAAGTTTTTTATGCCAACCACCAAAAAAAATATGTGGTTGGTATATTCTCTTTGACATTTCGTTTATAACACAATAAAAATCCCATACAGTAAATATATTTTTTTATTCTCATACAAAACTTAGACGATTGAGTTATGTCTGTTCCTTTGTCCATTCAATGAAAGTACGAAATTTGCCTAAAATATTTATGATACATATTTATGGTAAAGGGTGTATTTCTTAAATAAAACAATTTTTTTTTCATTTTATACCTAAAGGTTCTGATTTATACAATATTGGTGGTGGGTATACAAAATTCGACACAGCCAACGATAGCGCTCTTACTTGTCATTTTGTTCTTTCGCCAATTCTTATGATGGTATTAGACAAGTATTTTAGAAATATGTTTTGTTTTTGTTGTTCATTTTTCTACTCATCTGACTTCAGTTTTGTTTAATTTTTATGTTTTTCTTATTTAGATTTTAAATATCTATGTATGTATGCATGTGTTAGGCTTTTATATTGGTATACAAATGATAATTATGATGACGGCATGTGCGGCAATTTTGAAGTTTAGAGATCAAAAAACCATCGAACTAGTGGCAAGAAGCGAGTTCTAGTTAAAAGAAAGACCTTTTTTTAAAAATTTATTAACATTTTTTTAAAAAGAAATGGAAATTCTCTTAGAAGTTGCTTTAAACAAATACTTCACTTTATGGGAAACGTTTAAACATTATTATTTTTATACACAAAAGTTCTGTTTATACATTAAAAAAAAGTATAATAGATTTTTTAATGTTTAAACACATTTCATTATTTTATTATTTATTTAAAATTTTTCGATAAAATATCCACCTAATTATTAAATATTTTTTGAAAATCGCTTTGTTAATAAAATAATCAATAAATTCAAAGTATGTGTGTACAAGGTTGTTAACAAATTTAATTTAAGTAGCCGATTAAGTAAAAACCATTTTAATAAATAATAAATTAGGCATTTATTTGTGTTATATTTAAAAAAAATATATATTAAGTTAATTTTTCATTCAGATAATATGTTAAATAATATTATTTTTAAAAAATATAGAATAATTTGTGCCATAAAAAATATATTATAAATTAACGGAATATAAAAAAGCTTTTGATAAAATTTTGTTTTAAAAAAAATATATTTTCTATTAATAAAAAGTTTAAGAAAACACATACATAATAATTTATCTTCGCAATTTGTGTTTAAATATTTTCTTAAATTATTAATAAATTTTTTAATTTATCTTAAGTTAATAATAAAACTTTTTAAGACTTTAGCACAATTAAAAAGTTTACGATATATGAGAAGGTTTATTTGTAGAAAATATTTCATAAATTGTCTTTGTATAGAACTTTTTTGAAATTTGTTTATACATACATTATTTTTTTATATACATACAATATTTTGCGGATTTACAAAGTATTATGAATTTGAGGTTTTTTAAAAAAAATTTTAACAAATTCTTTTGAATTTTTTTTCAACCATACCATTTCCGCTCTTCTAGGGTTAATAGAAGTAATAAATTAAAAACAAACTGTAATATTTATGAATTTCAACAACTGTTGTATATTTAATTTCTCTTAGACACAAACCCCTAGTGGCTGTAACAACCGTAATGTAACAGTTTGTATAAAAGTTATTGTTTAAATCAAGCAGCGAATATAAAATTTTTTCACAAGCTAGTGAAGACAATAAGCTGTCGTAGGTACGGCGAATACTGTTTACGGCGAAAAATAATTTCATACTTTTATAAATAAAATGTAAAAATATTATTTATATGTATCACATCCAGAGGGCGCAACAAGTAATTAGCATCTTCTTAAGTCAAATTTAAATTTCTACAAAAAAGTAAAAAAAATTGCTTTAAAATGTTTTTCAAGGAATATTTCCTTTAATAAATTTTTGTTTAAATACGCTAATTAGAGCTTGGAAATTTTCTTATCTCGACTTAAAATGTTTTGTCAGATTGATATTAATCTATCAGCAGATATTAATAGATAAAGGAAGAAATTTTGTAGCTCCTTTATTAGATATTAAGAAAATTAACACGGAATATACGCAGTATAGAAAATATGTTTCAAGATGAAAAAACCCAGGTGACAGGTGATTTACTAAAACATATATTCTGGCGGATCATCTTGTCTGTGTTAAACCAAAAAAATCTTAACTCTTAAATACAAAGTTGGTTTTAAAACAAGAAAAAAGTTTTTAGTTCCCAAAAACAAAACCGCAAAAAGGAAAAAAACGATTGAGAGATGAAAATGATAATAATGATTCCCAAGCGTCAACAATGTTCTAAGGCTGGGTTGCAGAAGTCAAGTGGGTGGTTACCACCAAGCACACCCACATACACAAAATGTTCACAAGCGTTGTGAGCATCGTTTATTTTTCTTTCTTCTTTGCTGAGTTTTAAGGTAATTTTTTTTTACTTTTAATTTTTTATTTAAAAGCTTGAAAAAAGGAAAAGTTTTCTTTAAATTCTCATTGTGTGAAATGAAACAAATGTTTCACACACAATTTTTTCTTGCCCCTATTTGAATTGAGCAGTTATAATTAGTTTGTGAATACGTTTGCAAAATAACTAATTAAAAATATTTTTTTGTATTTTTTAAAGTCTGCTTAGGAAAGAGAATAGGAAAAGAGAATTTCCATTAAACCTCTTAAATTTGCACAAGTAAAGAATTTATGCAAAATATTGTGTACAAAGAGAAACTATTAAAAATTTTAAAACAAATCGACGGTAAATGAAACATTTTCTATAAAATTATTTGTAAATTAAATGCAAATTCTTAAAAAGTTTTCGTTTTTTTAAATTTGAAATTTATCAAAAATTTTTTATAAATAAAAAAATGGTTTTAAAATTATAAACAGAAAAGTAAAAGTAAGAAGCTATTGGACACAGTACATTGCGACAAATATTAAAAAATTAAAAAATTTGTTCTTGAGTAAACGAATTAATTTTAATAAAATTTTGAAACAAATATTTAACAACTTAAGTTTAAAATAATAAAGTCTTTTTGTTAAAATATTTTTTATTTGCTAATATCTTTAAATAAGGAAAATTCTTGAAATAATTTGTGTCAAGCTTAGATCACTTCAATGCTGCGGAAATTCCGGGGAATGATATTCTACCCAAATATTAAAATTTTTTTTCGATTAATAAATGTTTTCAATTAACGTTTATAATGTTTCATATAAAACTTAACCTCCTCCCATCAAGGTGGATCGACATTATTATTAAAAAAAAAACAAGTAAGAGCGCTATATTTAGCTACGCCAAACCTTATGCACCCTTCATTACGTGTGGGTATGTAATAAGAAGTGTATGTGTTTACATACACGAAAGGCAATTAAAGTCTTCGAAAACTTAATTTCTTCTGATATAAATTTTTGTCCAAATTTAGTCTATTTTTTTTTTAAATTTCCCAAAAGGCTGTCTTGCACACAAATATAATAAATGTTTGTGTGAAACAGTTGTGTATTTTTTGCTTATATCTCGTTTACTTATACCTATAACGTTTAAAGAGAATCTAAGCGATATTTCTGATCGTTTGATAATACTAACGGATCCGTAGTACATCAGGGGCTGAGAAAAGTTGATTTTAACAGACAGACAGGCAGACATGGCTGCATCGACTTTCCTATTTTAAAGGGTCTAGAATATACATATACCCAGCAAAAACTTGCACTGCTTTGTTAAGAGTTGAAATGATAAAAATACAGTAGTTGCACTAATTAACTTTTGACATTTTAACCCATTACTTTAACACGGCGATGTCATTGGAGGCAAGTACTTACCCCGCTCCCCTACAAATAGGGTCTGAAATAAGTCATTGCCACCCTCGCTTAAAAACAGGAATTTTGCCATTAAGTAACTTCTTACTTTTATTGAACAAAGCAGCCATTTAGAATATAAATCAGGAATTATATAAGTTAATGCTTTTAATAAGTAAAACAACCAATTGCATGGGACAGAACTCATTATCAATAATATATTCGGCTTCATAAGAACGCAACTGAGGATTATTACTCCTGTACGTTACGTTTTACAGAAACACTTAGAAAAAACCTCTAGAGTCGGTTTGAAACTCGTCATGAAGTTCATAAATATCCGTCGAAAATATAAAAACTTATGCTTAAAATTTGTTAACCCAAATGAGAATCATAAAAGTAAATTTAAGTGGCTCCTAACAATTTTTTCAGCCAAAGTGTATGTAGCTTTTATTTCTTTTAAGATAACTCATGAATAAGTTATTACGTTTCACATTATAATCTTGTCATTAGAAAACTACTTCTAAGTAATGCAGACGGTATGTTATACCCATTGAAAAATATGTTATTGAGTAGGAGCAATTCATTACCCAGTTTTTACTACGTACAAATACGTGTATCCTTGCCACCTGTGGTAAAGGGTGTATAAAGACAGCCGTCTGCCGGTTATTATTGGATATCGCCAGTCTTGAATACCGGTTTTCTTGGGAACATTTCCAAAAGTTTGATACCACTAACAATTCTGGGTGACCTATAGGAGCTACAAAAACTTGATTTCAACCAACACAAAGACAGATTAGCAGACGGACACGGCTAAATTGACTTTCCTTTCTTGCAATTAAATAGTTGAATGCATTTTTTAGAATTTACTTAAATGATAATAAATTTTTTTAAATTTTTAATTAATTTTATAATTTTTCAACACACAAAAATACATTTTCAAATCTAAATGAAATGAAGAATTTACGGCAATGATGAAATGTATGGAATTGTTTTCTTAAAACCAAATTCATACGCTTCAATATGAATATTGGATTCCCGTCTTACTTTGTATTCCCCAAATATCCATTGCAGTCGTATCTACTTATTAATATGAGCGTATACAAATATAATATTATGACAGACGATTTTTCTTCTTATTTTATTTTTTTATTTTTATTTGTACCCCTTCGTATCATATTATTCTTGTAGCTGTGTATTTCACCTTTAGCGAAAAAGTTACGTTCTTTCTTGGTCGCAAAGTATTTTCACAAGAAGTTGGAAGTAGAAAAGATGAGTTTGTAACATTAAGAAGAACAAGAAAGAGATATAAAAAATAAGTTTCAAATGATAAAGAAACAAAAAATATATTTTTTCAAAAAGAAAAAAATTAATAAATAACGCCGGAAGTCTTTTAATAATAATACAACATATGACTTATTAAAAATAAGCACAAAGTAGAAAAGAAACAAAGCTATGTGTATAAGCTATGTATGTATGTATGTATGTGTAAATACGGGCACAATTCAAAAATAAAACGCAGCAGGGAATACCAACCAACTAAATCAAACAGCCAAAGCGACGAAATAAACCAACCAACCAACCAAGAACTATCGTTGAATCCAGCCAACAACAACAATAACAAACAAATATTAAACGTTCAAATGTTTATTTGCATCATTCGAAAAGTATCTTCCTTTAAGTTTAAACAATATCAATAGAGGAAGAAAAAAAATTTATCAAAGACAAAGTTTTTTTATTTTTTTCTGCTCATTTCTCCTTTTCTTTTTATACCCTTCACCAGAGGTGACAAGGGTAT
>NDXZ01001147.1:0-10284 GCA_003055125.1 Paykullia maculata
GCATTTTTTTCTTAGTGTGTGAGATTAAAAACGGGTGTACATAAAGTATGTATTGTTTTTGTTTATAAAATGCCAAAAACGTAATAAAAATACTTTGTCTTTAGAAACCAAGGTAAAGATATTGGAAAAGATCGACAAAGGTTCAAGGAAAACGTTTAGTTATTGATTTTAATGTCATAATATATGCCATAATACCATTAGCTATATCAAATCAAATAGAGCAGCTATATTAAATGCAGTTTCTAGCACCTACCAGAAATCAAATAAAAGATCTTTACACACTTGTGAATATCCAAAAATGGAAAGTCGGAAATTTATAATGACTGGAGCAATATGAAAGGAAAATCTATTTTTCAACAAGAATATTCCAACAAAGGTGACGATACATTTCGAGCAAGTGATGGATGGTTTTCCAACTTTAAAAAGCGACATGGCATTCGATTTTTAAAAGTTGGTTGCAAGATTATTTCTAATGATATTGATTCAGTCAATCCATTCATTTACAAATTTCGTGCTAACGTCGCTGAGATGGGTCTAATAGACTCACAAATTTATAATGGCGATGAAACCGGATTATTCTTTCGTTGTCTTCCTGATGTATGTATTTGTGTACATAAGTATGTATTTTGAAAATATTTTTTCTTAAAACTGTGAATTTAAACGAAGTGGTATGTTTTGTGTCCGTTTTATATAAATAAAATTTAAAAAAATCTATTTAGAAGTGTTTTATTGTGTATTTTTAAATCGGAGATGCGCTTTTATGTTGCTTTTTATTTAAAAAAAAACCTTACGATATTAGAACTTTTCGAAAATTAGAACTACCCTAGGAACCAAGTGGTTCTAATTTACGAGCGTCTACTGTAGTATAGTAAAACACCTTTATTTGGTATATTTAAAATATATATTGAGACCCCTTTAGTCTGTATCTGAAGACAAAATTATTAGAAATTGATATATGTACATATACCTTAAGGTTACAGCCAATGTTTTTTTCCTGATTTTCAAGGCGTGTCGGGTCAGAATATTGTGACACCAGGTCTAAAGCTTCAGTGCTAAAAATTTGTGCCAAATCTGACAACGATTTCGGGACCCGCATAGAGGTGAAAAGTCAGACATATGCAAACTTAAATATTTATATTAAATAAATTTGTGAAACTCCTTAACTTTGTTTATTACTTTACAAAAATAAATAAATTTGTTTATTTTAATAAAAAAAGTACAGTTTAAACAAAGTTTTTGAAATTAACCCTAATATGCCCTTTGGGTCAAACTGACCCACCAAATTTATAATATTTCCTAATTTTTTAATATTCTTCATTATTAATAAATTTTGTTGAACTTGTGAAATTTTTTACTTTTTTGGGATTCTGTCGGTATCAAGAAAAGTGAATCACAATTTTTGTAACTTTTTTGCTATTTTCCTTGTCCGTAAAACCGACCCATCTCTTTTGTGGTAATTATGTCAAAATATTTGCTGTTGCGAATTAAAAAAAAATAATTTTTTATTTGCTTTACGTACTTTGTTTTAGTCTCTTCAATGCAGTACTTTCACTGCTCTTTAAATACTTTAAAAATCGTAACCATAAATTTTAATTCTTCTAGTCTACCTCAAAACCTTTTATATTAATTTATATTAAATATTAATTTAAAACAAATTTTTTTTAAAACATTGAAAAATAATTTTTTATACATTTTTTTAACAAACTTAGAGGCATTAAGATGCTTTTAATGTATCTAAGTTAGGGATAAAGCAAAGATTTTGTTTTATAAGAAAGCATGAGCCCATGGAATTTCTTTTTAAATACAACGTAAAAAAGTGTTCCGAGATAAACAAATGTCATGGTTCAATAACCTCTTCAATTCGTTATCAACTAAATAAAACAAGTGAAGAAAAGTGAGTTGCGATACCAAACAAACAGACCAGGGACATTGTTAGATCATCAGAAAGGAGCATTTGAGTTGCCTTCAATTTAAAATTAAACGAAATATAAATAAAATTTTATAATGAAATTGAGTTTGTTTCTTGCATATTTTTATTTTTTCTTTAATTTTTTCTTTTTTTTTCTTTTTTTTTTTTGATTTGATTTATAATAAACTTTGGCAAATAAATCACAAAAAAGTTAATCTTTTTGTATTATTTTGGCACTAATATTTAATCCGATTGTATAATTTTCTAAAATCCTGCTTAGGATACCTTCCTCTTCATCTCTATCATTAAGAAATAACAAACAAACCAAGTCAAATTCTTTAAAAAAAATTTAATTTATTTTTTGGTTTTCTAAAGTCAGCCAATAACTTATTATTTTATGCTTACTCAGCCGTTTTGTAAGGATAATAAGATTATTTTTTAGAATTTTTCTTTCATTTTCTGCTTTTCCAACAACATTTTCCTGACAAGGTGGTTGGCCGCTAGAAATGATTTTTTATTTTAATTTCGTTTCTCCTTTTCTTCAGCACTTTTCAAAAGATTGCATTTAATAAATTTCCATATATTATTTGTTAAGCAGCAAGAAAAAAAAACAGAACTTGAACTTGTAAAAAGTTATAGAAAGAAAATAAAAATAATCATTAAACTAAAAAACATAAAAGAAAAAAAAAAATTTTTGTAATCCAGCTTTATTTTCTTATCTTAAGAAAAAATTTATTTTTTAAAGTATGAGTACGAACGAAATTGTATTCCTTTCTCTTTGGTCTTATTTAAGAATCAATGTTTAATGCCAACATGGGCAGAGCATCTCCGAATGACAATGAATAAAGTTCCATTGTTCGTTTCTTTTCGTTTTTGGAAAGTTTTCTGTAGATCTGTAGAGTGAAATACAAAATGTAAAATCTTTAACTTTTTTTAGTCTTTTCTTTTTATTTGCTGCGCCATCTCCAGGATGGTTGTGCTATTTATTGTTGTTTCTTTCGTAATCGATTTTCTTCTCTTTACACATTTTAGCAGCGGCTTAATTTTGAACTTTTAAATTGTTGTGTTGATGTTGTGAGATGAATCATAAAAAAATACTTTAGATTAATCCGATAAACTTGAGATGATATAAAATAAAGGGCAAATAAAACAAAGCTGTGGTCAAGTGGTTTTAAGAAGGCAGGACTGTTATAAAATGTTATATACACAAAAAAAAAACGGATTTAAAAAAGTTACGTAAAACAGAGATAACTTTTTTTATTTGCGTTTAAATTTATTTACGTTAAAAAAAAAACAATGACAGTTGTCCATAACTCACCGATTGTTGCCAACAAATATGCTGTCGTTTAAAATCATTCTTAAGCAGCGGCTTAAGCCAAAAATTGTTTTAAAAAATAGAAATTATTGAAAAATTCGTAAAGAAATTTAAAGAAAGGCTTCCATTTAAAAAAAATGATCAAGAAAATTTTATAACATCAAATATTTATTACAAAATTTTCAAAGCAGAAAAATATTTTTCCATATTTCTTCAATTAAAGCATTTTTAAAAAGTTATTATATTTTCAGTTACGATCTTTATCGATTTAATTACATATATATTTATTGTTTTTCCAATTTTCTGTTTTTTGGTTGGAAACTTATATACATGTAATTTAATTGTTAATTTATTCAATTATTTTTTTTTTAATTGGATTAAACCATTTGTAAATCAGTTTGATTATTGTTTTTCTTAAATTCTTTTTTTATTTGCAATCTATCTACTTTAAGACAATAAGCAAATCCAATAACTTATATATTAAATAACAAGATTTATGCAGCTCTAGTGAACTACATAGCTACATATATAAAATTAGTTAACCCATATGTACATATATTCAGTATATTAGCCTCTAAAGGGCAAATCTAATACATGAGCTCTCTTAAGTCTTGGTGTTTTAGTGCTGTCGTCTAAAAGTGCAATGGCCAAAGGATTTATATGGCAACTTAGTCTTTGACTGAACTTTAGGATTTCTTTTTTAACTGAGGACATTTTTAGATCACTACGAATACATTTGTTTCTTACAATCTACGGCGCTGCCGTTATTAGTCTTAAAGTTTTAGACTGATACTAGAATATCAATATTCGATTTGCTTGCTGTTCCCCATAATGAATTTCCGTATGTCCAAACTGGCTTCAAGATCGCCTTGTCAATTCTAAGTTTATTTTCTAAACTTAATTCAGACTTTGATCCTATAAACCAATATAATTTACGAGTTTTAATCTTTAAATTGGTTTGTTTACTTTTAATAAGTGACGTCCAAGTCAGTCTTCTATCTAAGATGATTTCCAGATATTTAACAGTATTTTGTTTTATCATAGTAATTGATTTAATTAAAACTTAGATTTTTTTTAATAAACTTTTTCTGGCATTCGATTGACACAGTTTGTTTAAGGAAAATATTTTTTTCAATAATAATTTTTTTTCAAATTATTAAAAATTATATTTATTAACATTTTCTGAAAAATGTTTACAAAAAAAAAATGTTTCCAAAAGTATTTATTTAAAAAATATGAAAAAAATTTTTATAGTAAAAAAATATTTCCTAAAAATAGAAAATTTGTCGACAGTATTTCATGGTCTTAAAAAAATTAAAATATAGGAAACAATTTTTTTAAATAAATATTAAAAAAAAATTATTTTTTAATTTATTTTAAAACTTTGTTTAACTCTTTTTTCGAAGGCTTTTTAGGTGTTTAATTTAAATTATAAACAGAAATTTTTGCAAAAATTTGTCTGTAAAAACAATTTTTTTTTTTGTTAATACCGTGTGTTTATGTTAGCATTTTACTATTTTGTTTCTTTGTTCTTAATTTAAAATAAATTTTATGTTGAAAATATTTATCTCTTTAATCCGACACAATTCAATGCTTTTAAACACAATATAACAATTGTTTTTTTTTTATCTACAAAATTTATTTTATTTGTTTATATTTTTATACACCACAATTGGCACTAAATAATCAATTGGAAACTTGTAGTGTTGTATGAAATTATTTTTTTTTTGTTTTTGTTTTTATTATATATATTTTTTTAATTCCAGATTTTCAATAATTTATGTCATCTATCGCCAAGTTTAAAATGTTCATTCATTGTATTTGAATTTAAATTAAAAACCACAAAATAGAATTGTTTTTGTTATATTTATTTACACAAGTTATTAAAATGTTGTAAACAAAAACAGAATAATGTTTAAAATATTATAAAATAAATAAAACACTATAGATAGTGGCGAATTTAAATTTCAATGAATTAAATTAATGTTGATTAATACAAAACCACAATCAAGCCTTAAACACTTAAACTGAGGGAAGGACGGACGTAAAGACAGACAAATAAATAAACAACAACTGAGTGCTATCAAGAGATCAATAATTTTTTATTTTCTTCTTTTTTTTGTTTTTGCATTAATTTTATCAACCACAATTTTGACGACAGACGACATTATGAGTAAAATAAAATAATCCCCAGAGTGTAGATAATGCGTAAATCATACATTTGAAATGACATATACAACTTTATAATGAAACAGTGATTTCTCACAATAGACAAAAAGGCCATACAGGGCAGGCCAATATAATATTTATGAAAACACATACAAATATTTTTAAATTATCTCCTTCTTAATACGTATTAAGCGGACAATATTCTACGACTTTTCTTTTAGAGAACATTTTTCAAGTATTTTGAATTAAAAAAAATATTTATTCGTGGGAAAAAATTTTTCTATGAACTTTTTCATTTTCTTTCAACTCTTTAATTTATTTTTGTACTAAAAAAGTTTTTTCAAGGAATCATTATCATCATCAGCATTAATGAAAATATAAATTGTTATTTAAAATCGTGGAAAATATATGTAAGTAGAAATAAAATTATAGAAATTGTTTTACAAATCTAATCAAAACAATTATATCTAAGATGTTATTAAGCATGCTTAATATCAATTAAAACGTATAAAAAAGACTCAAAAAGAGTAATAAAATTCGTGTTTAAGACATTATTCACCAAACCTAATTTGGAAAATATTACATAATATATATGTAGCAGAAGTGTTTTATTATTTATTTACTTAAAGACCTTATTCAGCTAGCTCAATACTAGAAATATTAGCCATTTTGTTAAAGAATAATGAAAACTAAAAACTCTATTCAGCCTGCTGTATATCAATAAAATTTTGCTTAAAGACTCCAAAGATGCTTGGGTACGAGAATTCAAATTCAACAGCATATTCAGCTAGCTGAATATAATCAATTATTACACATTTTGTAAAAGAAAGTATTTACTCCATGCAAATAAAATTTTTATTTTGATTCGATAGACCTTATTCAGCTAGCTAAATACTAGAAATACTAGCCATTTTGTTAAAGAATAATGAAAACTAAAAACTCTATTCAGCCTGCTGAATATCAATAAAATTTTACTTAAAGACTCCAAAGATGCTTGGGTACGAGAATTCAAATTTTCAGCAAAAATTCAGCATATTCAGCTAGCTGAATACAAGCAATTATTACACATTTTGTAAAAGAAAGTACCTATTTACTCCATATAAATAACATTTTTATTTCGGTTCGATAGTTTTTATTTTATAGTAAGGGCGCTATATTTAGCAGGGCTGAATTGCAATAGCGTACAATAAAATTATTTTTAAATTCATTAAAATTAAATATAAAACCATACGAATTGCATATTAATTTAAAACCTTTGACAATATTATCAATATATAAATTAAGAAGTAAATACACTATATGTACCATTATATGTATATGAGATGAGAGTAAAAGTAGGCGTGTCACATTAATTTTTATCCAATGAAATTAACGTTTAAAAACTCCTTGAAATTATTCTAAAATGTTTGTTTGTTAAGGATAAGGCCTTGTGGAAGTCGGCGTAAAAGTGGGCGTGTCACAATAAAATTATCTGCATATCGTAAATGCATTTCTTTCGGTTTAATGAGGTTTTAAAATTAGAAAAACCCAAAGAAAAAATATGCCGACATAATTTTAATAGATTCAATTTCAAAACTTCAATTTGTTGCAAACGGAATGACAAAATTAATATACCCACCCTCTTTTATGGTGAGCAATGAAAAGTACTTTAAATGTTATCTGTTATTAAAAAAGGCCTGAATTTTTAAATTATTATGTATGAACTTATGAAAAGGCAACCGTAAATAAGAAAATTCTAATTTTATCCCGTTATTTGATAAGTTCACAATGTTTTGTCTTTTTAACTTTCTCTTTGGCTTTTCAATACTTAACTTATTTTGATAAATGTAAATATAAACACATATGCATATGTAAGTAATATGCATAAAGTTTGAAACCCCATCTTATATCTGATTTATGAGGCGTTTGAATATTATTATATGTATATATTTTGTTGTTTACATTTGAATCGCTCTTGTTTTGATTAGTGCTTAACTATTTAATCAAAACGATGATATTACAGTTTTATTATAATATTTTTGTCGTATTACTATTTTTTAATCTTATATATTTTGACACCTTTTTATAGTTAAGGTTCATAAAAAAAAAATTGACATGTTTAAATATGTGCATCTTATTAAAATTATTCAAATTATATATTATCATTCTCCCTGGTTTCTTATTGTTATTAAATTTTAACCACAAATTTTGATATTAAATTACAGGGCTTCGTATACACAGGTGGTAAGAGCTTTTTTTCGCTTTATACCTAAGTAACAGTTCGATCGGAAACGTAAGCTTTGAAATGTAGTAATATGTATTATAAAAACTGTTTAAAGATGTTTTCAGATATTTAAATTGTATGTTAAAAGATGTTATTTTTTATGACAATTTAATGTAAAACCAAGAGTAGATTTTTAAAATATTGTAAGACTTATTAAAATAAAAACATATTTTGACAATCATTGTCTAAAGAAGGTTGACTATTTTTTATAAAAACAAAATATTTTAAACTAAACATAAGCATACAAGAAAGAACAAAATTTTAACATTTTAAGGCACCTCGTAAACGCTTTGCATCTGCCTTAGCACCCCTTAAACTGGTTTTTGTAGCAAATTTATTTCAGCAATAAAATACTGCTTTAAATTTTTTTATTCATTTAACTGATCTTTAATACAAATTACAAAATATTATGGTAATTATAATAATAATAATAAAACTTTAACACCAGCAAAAACAAAAACAAAAAGGGAAAAAAAACTTTTAGAACAAGTTTTTATTTTGATTCATTAAAAAAAAAGCAAATAATAAAATAAAAAATAAACCACATTCCAAAAATCATCGATGTCTGGCATTAAAACGTTTTTGAAATCAAATAGCCCAGTAAAATATTGAGCCAAAATTATTAGGGCCGAAGCAGATTTGAAAAAATTTAAGAAAATATAGGTATAAAATAAAAATTGTATAAATAGTAATAAACTGAGTAAACCAAATGCTGTTTCACACTCGCCAAGTCAAGTCACGTCATGTCTGAGTTTTTAGGACAAAGAGGAAGAGAAAATCGAATGGTGTACAGACTTATCTTCCTCTATCACCTAAGAAGTTAGACTTGACGTGACTTGACTTGGTGAGTGTAAAACAGCACCAAGTGAGATGTAGATTGAAATCAGGTCCCATTCATTTGAAATGTTCTTATAACTGAAGTAAGTGTTTTTAATGTTTTCAATGTTTTTTTAGTCATTCAAATTTGTATAAACACAAGTTTAAAAAATATTTAATATTAATTATAATTTTATTAACAGCTTTAACTGCACTTATGTTAAATGCTGCTTGATGTGCTGTTTCAAACATAATCTTATACCATGTACTGCATATTTGCAAAATATTTCGCTGGGATACAATTTTTAACTCCAAAACAATACATTAAAAAAAAACACTGGCGTTATTGTCGTCATTCAAATAAATTATTTTTTATTTAAAAAAAATCCCATCAATAAATTAAAATCGCCAAGCCAAAAGAAAGAGGAATAAAAAAACCGCAACAACAACAAAAATTAAAACCTACATTTCTTTACAATAATTAAAACAAGAGTGGCAACACCTTTTTATGAAGGCGCCAAATCCGCATTTTTATTGTCATTTTGTTGTTTTGTAAAAAGCAAATGTTTGTGTGTGCAAATATATGTTTTTTTTTCATAAACTTAAAGCAATATTCTGTTGTGACTTTGTTTATTTATGCAAAATTGCCACAAAAAAATATATTAAAAAAAATTTAATTTAGTTAAATTGAGAAACTATAGCATTTCTTTGAATTGAGTTCATTGAATTTTTTAAAATAAACATAAAAATTTAAAGCAAAAATATTCAACATATGTCATAACTTTTATAAAAATCGATGTTAACAAGTGGTCGATGTGTGTATGAAACACAAACTTTGCTCAAATCGAATGTACATAAATTTAAATAAAATATATGTATATTATGTATGTATGTACATACACATGTATGCAAAATCATGAATTTTAATATTAATGCTTATTTTTTAAAAATTTTGTCTTAAATATTTTTAAAGTGTCTAAAAATTCACACAATAAAAGTGATGCCAACCAACTAACAAATTGACAACTAATAATTAAAAACATATAAGTAAAAATTAGGCTCTAGCAAAACTAACAGTGTGTTTCTCTTATTTAAACAGAACTAATAAAATTGGTCATTTTGGCGATCTTACTTTTTGCATCAAAAGTAAACTTTTACATAAGATTTACTTGTTACAAAAACTCACTTTTTATACAAAAAATCATCTTTTACATCAAATCCCAGCAAAAACTGGGAAATAACTTACTCTTACTGAATAGCATACTTTTCAATGAGTACAGCATACCGTCCGCATTACTTAGAAGTAGTTTTCTAATAACAAGATTATAATGTAAAACATAATAACTTATTTATCAGATATCTAATAAGAAATAAAAGCTGCATACTGAAATTAGTTATTATGATTCTCATTTGGGTTAACTTACTTTAAGTATAAGTATTTATATTTTCGACGGATGTTTATGAATTTAAGATTTTTTCTAAGTGTTTCTGTAAAACGTAACGTACAGAAATAACAAACCTCAGTTTTGTTCTTAGGAAGCCGAATAAATTGTTGATAGTAAGTAGTTAATTAATGACATTAAAGTAATGACTTCACAAAATCCCTATTTGTAAGCGAGGGTGGTAATGACTTATTTAAGTCCCTATTTATAAGGGAGCGGGGTAAGTACATACTTGCTTTCTTCGCCGTGTTAAAGTAAGGGGTGTGCAAAGAGTGCAACTACTGTATTTATATCATTTTAACCGATTAAGGCCCTGACTGACTATCAAATTTAGTCGTTCGATATGTCAAAAATTGCATATGTGTTCAGA
>NDXZ01001148.1:0-10723 GCA_003055125.1 Paykullia maculata
AAAAAATTTTCGATTTTTAAGGAAAAAAATTTTTTTTCGAGATATAAGCAAAAATTTTTTTTATTTTTTTTTGTTTTTTTTTTAACACAAAAATAATTATATGGGAAAAAAAGCAAAAAAAATGATTGTGTACTTTGAAAAAAATTTACTAATATACACACATAGAGAACGTATTGAAGGGTATATAAGATTCGGCATAGCCGAATATATCGCTCTTACTAGTTTTATACTGTTTTTCTTAATAAAGAAATAATATTTCTATAAACTATTCAGGTACGAAATGGAGACAGTCATGGATTTCGCTTGAATTTTAGTTGTTTATTGGCCAAGCTAAAAACTATGACCATCATTTTTGGACATTAAGACTAGAGCTAAAAAATTTAATTTTTAATATAAACTACATATGTTTTGTTTTTACATATTTTTTCTTTAATAAGCATGGACCCGTGATAAAACCTAGATTTTTAAATATGACGTCTAAAAGTTGTAATATAAACATACATACGCTCAAAGAAAACCCTTAATTCAGATAATGAGTTTCTACATTACATCAATGAAATTGTCATTGAAAGTCAGCTAATGAAGCCCTTCATTGCATTAATGAAAAATGTTGCATTACATTTATGAACCTAGTTTGTGAAACTATGTTATTAATAAAATGAATAATGAATGAAGCCGATTCATTGTTTTAATAAAACATTTCCCTTAAATAATTGAAAATCCTTCATTAATTAAATGTATTTTTTCATTTTTTGGGGTAAATAAAATTCATTTATTTACTTTAAATTTTAAAGCTTTTTGTTAGTTAAAACTGTCTATATACTGCATTTCACTGGTGCTTATAACAAATAATTAATTGACTTTCAAACTATTTCTTGAAAATATTCAAAATTATTGTATGTTTATGAAAGAATTTAAAAACAAATTAAATGAGAATTCCAACAAATCTGAAAAAACAATTAAACAGTTTTCAAAAAACCATTAAATAAATTTTCTTTCATTAATATGTTTCTTATTTTCAAATACATCTTGTTAGCCTTGGATTTACTAAAATGTTTCCTTAAATTTATTTAATGAAACGATTTTGATTATTACAATGAACTATGAAAATCTTATGAAAAGCTGAAATTTGAAGACTTCATGTAATTAGTGTATTTTTTTAAAATTATATTAATGTAAATTTTCATTAAAAAAATGCAGAATATTTAATGAAACCGTTTCAGTGTCTGAATGAATGTTTTCTCTATCAGTGTATGTACATACAGATGTAACAAAAAAGTCTGTCAGTTTTTTTCCAGATGAATAAGGGATATATCATATAGCACACCATTATCGTCATTGGCGCCTGTTTAACCCCATTCGTTCTCAAGGGATTAAGTATAGTACTTCTTGCCTTTACTGAGTTTTATGTTGGCTCTAAACTATTGCCATTTCAGGAAGTAAAGTGATAGTTACTAACCTTTTTCCTCATCATGGAGTCTTTTTCAAATGTCAGCATTTTTATTAGGCTTATGCCTCCCATAGTATTTACACTTAGTGTATGCCTGCCTGTGGTCCTAGGCTAAATGCCGGCCATGTACATCCTATGGGTTTTGAACTACAGAAAGTCATCGCTTAACACGTTTTTGCATGTTCGACTACCGCCATATTTCCAGCTTTGTCTATTCAGTTTTAAAATAATTTCTAGCACCCTCTATAGTCTACGTTCATTTTCTGCATGCACTTTATAAGCGACGATATGAAAGAGAATATGAATTAACGTTTTACAAATATATTTAAGAATTATTTTTTTCCAACTACAAATACCTTGACATTTTATTATTTATATTTGTTAGATTATGAAATCTGTAGTTTTTTAAGCACATGTTTGTTAAATCTTTAGGCAATTGTTGGTCAAAAGCTTAAAGTTTCTGTAGAGCATTTTTGAATGTTTATCATGTGAAAAATATCTCCTTTAGTATGATTTTTGCCAGTACAAATATGAAATTGCACAAGATTTTCTTTGAAATGTTGAAGGGCTTTTGTTCCTATTACCTACATTTGTACATATATGTTATACATTTATTTACATATGTTTTGATAGAATCGTGTTCAATTAAATTTTGTAAGCAAATATTTACAGGCAACCTAATGGATCACGATTTTGACGATGGCATACTGTGAACATACGACTGTGTATGTGTATGTAAATTATCAATAAAAAAATTCATATTCATATTCATACTTATATGAATTTATTTGTAATAAATTCATAATAAAAGATGTTTTGTTTTCTTGTAATAGATATGAAACAATTTAAAACATTGTATTGCAAACAATAAAGTACTAAATTATTTTATAGTTCAAATATTTATATAAAAAACTGAAGTTTATAGATTTCTTAGGGTTTTTAAATGTTAAAACCTTTTAAGTTTGTGTGAATTAAATATTAAGTATTTTTCTTTAATATGCGTTAGAAAATTAATCATATGGGAAATTTTGTCACAAATCTATAAATAAAATGTCGTAAAACGTTTTGTTTAATTCCGTATTTATAACTAAATAAGTACTTATTAATCCAAAAAATTTTTTTTTTTATATTTATGACCAAAGAAAAACATACATATTTACGAATACTACATATGACCCCCCGTTAAAACTGTCTGCATAAGTATTACCAACATGTTATTGCAGCAATTTTCCAAAATGAAAAACGCCCTGTTCGACGCTAATAAATATTTCAATGAAGCCCACACAGAAAGAATTATATTAAATTTACACTCAATTCTTTTTCACAAGTCATAAATTTGTATTTAATTCATACTTTTATAATAAAAATCCTTTGACGATGTAGGAAACTAGAAATGGCGGAGTAATCGAATGAAATCACAGACTAAAGAAACTTAATATGGACAACTTTGGTGGTGGTAATTGATTGCTGTAGTTAAAATAATTAAATATTTTAAAACAAATCACTTTAACGTGCTGATTTTAGAAAAGGTAGAGAATTTGAAGACTTTTCTTTTTTTTTAAATATTGGCCGAATCTAAAAAGCTTTACAAAAAATGACTATAATATTAATGCAAGAAGTATATTTTCTTTAATGTTTAGCAAAAGCTTATACATGCATTATCACGCATGAATGGGTGTGAGTAAAAACAAAATCGATGTGAGTTAGCGCGTACGGATAACTCGAAATCGTTAACTCGTTAGTATTATTGACTTTTTTTTCTCGTAAGCGTAAGTTTTCGTGATTGTTCATAAATATATGTATATTTTTCGATTTTCCTTAGCATGCATCATATTATTTATAAAATTTAATTCTTATTTCGTTTTTGTGGGTACATATTTAAATTTTCAAAATTTTCAAAAGCCCTTGCAAGAAGTTCGTTACAAGACATTCATTTGTACTAACATTTTTAAAACACAAACTACCAGATATCCCTGATCGTAGGGTACCACTAAGACATTAATATATTTTTTCATCTCAAAGGCATCAACAGAACTTTTAGGTTAAATGTCTGTCTTACTAGATCTCGCTCGTGAAGCATGAGTGAGAACTGTGTATTTGCTATGATGTGATATTTAGTTGTGATGTTGCCTTTTGTGTGCACAAATGTGCAACATGTGCAACTGTAAACGTGTACAAAGAAGCCGCCACAGCTAAGCTTAAATACATAGATATTTACAAACACATGAATCTTTGTAAAAGTATTTCTTTACTGATAAGCTTTAAAAACGTCTTAAATATCTGAATTTATAAAAGAAATAGTTGGGGAAAAGAAACACAAAATAAAAAATTACTTTACAAAAATTGTTGTAAATTGTAAATATTATAGAAATCTTAAAATTATACATGCAAGTGCATGCACACGACATCGCACTAGACATCAATTGGATTTCAAAGAAAAGAAGAAAAAAATTTTTAGAAAAAAGGCATCCAAGCGATTTTTCAGCATGTGTTGAGATGTAGAAGAACAGGCGCCGTTTTGTACACACATGTTTCAAATAGGCACAAGTAAACGGGTTATTAAATATAAAAACTTATATTAATAAATGTATATGGGTATTTCCATAATATGTGTAAAAATATTATTTATTAATATAAAAAAAAAATTTGCCATTATATTTAAAAGAGGCATAAGTAATTTAAAAGCTGCATTTTTTATGTTATTCATTTGTGTATTTGTTTTTAAACTCTTTGTTCACTTCTTGTGGGAGCATAAAGTGTCACTCCCTTTTCTTCTACCAACACTGGTATTCGCTATGTTCTTCTCATTAAATATTTTCTAATTACAAGTCGGAAATAAAATTTTATTTAAAACAATAAGTGAATGAGGATTCGTAATTTTTGTATTTTTCTTAAAAAATTTTTCAGTTTTCAAAAAAGGGGGTTTTTATTTTAATCATATGCCAGAATAAGAAATAAGTGTAAAAGAGATGATTGTTAAAAGTAATAATTTTTAACGTGTTTTAATTTGGCGCATCTGACATTACTGGTTTGTACTCAATCATTTGTTTTGCAAATTAAAAAGCCCTCGACCTTTTTGCTGCTTTATATTTTATGTATTTTTTTAAGGTATTATATATACAGTGGTGGACACGTAATTAGAAACGATATTTTAAGGAAATAAAATTGAAGTGCATCTTCTTTTAAGACCTACATTGTAAATTTTAAGTACCGTTATTTGACGAGTAGGCAATCAATATTGTTGTCGATGCAAAACATGTGGAGTTTAAAGTTCGATTTAAAAAAAAATTTCAATTATTTCTCAAGTAGTTGCTTTTGGCTGGCCACACAGTTAGGAACGTTCGGTTTTAAATTTATTTTCTGAGCTGTAAGTGAATAAATAATAACAAAGTGGGTGTAATTTGAAAACAATAGATTAACTTGTAATAATTCTGATACGTTTTAGTTTGTAAAATGGGGGAAAAAATGTCAAGTACTCCAAAAATGAGGTAGTTAATTCTGCAGTGTTATCAATATGAAAAACTATCAATGTCGGCTATCGTACAAAGTTTTTTTTTGATACTTAGTGCAATTCACTTGTAAGCATAGGGCTAAAGAGACCACTCCAAAAGAAAATAATCTTATTTCTACGGCCAGTAAGATAAATCAATTCTTGACTTTGCGCGAAAAAAAAGCTGAAATTGGACAGAAAATAGTCGCAGAAATATCTACGCAAACAATAAGAAGGCGACTACAAGAGTAGGGACTTCGTAGGTACATTGCACAAAGAGAACCGCATGTCTCCAAAAAAATGTTAAGAACCGGTTGCTGTTTGCAAGGGAAATGCTTAAAAAAGATTCACGTTATTTGAAAATAGTTCTCTGGAGCGACGAATTCAAGTTAAACTTGTTTCAATCTGACAGAAAAACGTATGTAAGACGTACTCTAAGTAAAGTCTTGGGCCTTAGATACACTGTGAAAACGGTGAACGGTCAACTATTGTGTGGCATGTCTTTTCGTGGTGTGGGTCTAATTATACCAATTCAGGTAATAATGGATCAACATCAATATTAAAGTATTTTAGAAAATGTAATGGAATAGAATTCCTTTGAGAATATGCTTGTCCATTACATTTTCCAGAATGATAATGACCCAAATCACACTTCACGGTTAGTAAAGTGTTGGCTTTTGGATCAAAATAATAATGTTGTGGAGTGGCGACCCCAAAGATCTGATCTAAAGTGCAAAAATCTACGAAATAATGTTGAATTGCTTCAGAGGGTGCAGCAAAACTGGAAGAAAAATCCCTGCAATTACGCTACCGTTTAATACAAAATTTGCTGGTAAGACTGACGAAAGTTGTCAAAAATAAGAATTATCTAACAAAATATGTCCATATTGTTAAACTTCACAAAGATATTTTCAAGTTGTATTGAAATATTATTTTTCGTACGGCTCTCATTATTTTTAGAAATTTTTCTAAGCACGTATGGTTTGTTTATCACTGTATCAGGGTTGTGGTGCTTCTCATTTTATTTGAAATAAAATGACATAAAATGTGAAGAAAAACATTTTCTATCTGATTTTTTGACAATCAGAGCAAACATCATTTTATTTTGCATTTACAAATGAAAATCTAACGACTTGCAAAATAATGCGAAGCCAGCATAAGTAATATTTTAATTTTAAACGGGCGTATTCTCTTAATTTAAATCTATAAATTAAATAAATTAATTATTTATAGTAACATTTTTAAAAATGTATTTTTTTTTTTAATGTAAACTCCCATATACTAATCATTATAATTATCATCGTCGTCCTCATCTTCAGCAGCAATATTTACCTGTGAAAATGTAATATGTTTTTTTTTGTGCTGTGGTTTTTGTACCACAAACTAACATTAAATTTACACTGTTAAATTTGTGTAAAATAAACGTGTGGAGAATCTTCGTTTACTTCCTTTAAAGAATCGCATACGAACGACAAACGTTACAAACATGCATAGACACACTTGGTGTCTAGTAAATCAAAAATTACACATAAACGTAAATTATTTGCACGGATCGTGTACAATGTATGTATTTACTACGAGTACATCAATAAATAAATAAGTATGTATAAAGACCAACTAAATACTACAAAATATACTGCAAGAAAACACATTTAGACAAACCTGTACATATTTACTTAAAGTGCATGTGCATGTATTTGCTGTATTCTTTAGTTCTTTTGTAGCCTTAATGCTCAGATGTAACGAGTCAGTTTAGTGGTGGCGACATATATACAAGCCATACGAGTACATTGATTCCAACATTCGTAGATGCGTTAAAAAAAAGAATATTATTAGAGATTTAAAGGGACCAGATGTTGCCAGTTAAACTTAAGGATTTAAATATTATATAAAAATAATTAATTATTTGTAGTTAAAAATTTTTATGTACACTTTATTACAAGTGTCAAAGATTTATTTTGTAGTTCTTACAATATTTATTTGCGATCCCATAAGCCACGTATTTATCTGATCCTTTAGAGGTGGGGAAGTCAATTTAGCTCTGTTTATCTGTTTTTCTATAGCATATGTATATTAGTATTGAAAATCAGTCCATAAGCAACTGAGATATAAAAAAGAAGAAAAAACAACGACTAGGAGGTGCCACACGCACTTTGTGTATCTTCTCTAATTTAAGCTGTTGTATATGGATTTTAACAAAATTATTTATACCAATTCAAAACTTATATAATTTTTACTCTTTGTTAATTCATTATTTTGTTAAAAATTTTTTTAATAGTAAAAAACCAATATTTTTAATAAGAGCTCAATTTAATTAAGACAGTAAATTGAATGAGTTAATTATTTAATTGGAAAAAAATATAAAATTGTTGATTAAATAATAAACTAAATTAATTAAAACCATAATTAAAGTTAATTCTGAATTCTAACAACGCCTTAATTAGAAAAAAAGTGCCGATATTTTTTTCTGTGTAGTCTTAAAACTAAAATATTTATAAATTTTTGATTTGTAAATTGCACATGAAAAGTTGTTGCCTGGTCACCTCAATTCAAAGTGTTGTCTAACATCATTTCAGTCAGTCATTTTCGATGTTCTGCAAACGCTTCATGCTGCATCCTAATGGTAACTAACTATGCATCAAACATTACTTTAACTATTATTCTTGCAACTTCTTGTAATATTTTTCACATTCACAGTATGTTTTAAAATGATTTTTATTCTTTTTATTTTTATACCCAGCTTTATTATTTCCTTCCACTTATGTGTAGGAACATACATACATACATACAAACAAGACGAACTCGTTGTATTTAGTGTGTTGTGACGATGTCGATGTTGCAAATTGCTTATTGGTAAATTGATTTAAATATGTTGTTGCTGCGTGGTTAATAACTCATTTGATGTATTTGCTGGATTTTTGTTTTCGTTGCTGTTGTTGCTGTCTCTAACTAGTGCCTGTTCACATCTCCTTCAATCATGTCGTACGTCCATAATTTACCTACGCATTGAGGCCATACAGTTGTTGCAACGTTTTGTAAGAAATTGCCACATACATACGTGCAGTACAGCAGAAAATTGTTAAATTTTCTAATTGTAGCATTTGTTAACCGTCTTAGCTGGTTAAGAAACCCATCAATGGTGTTATTATGGTTATTGGCAATTAATGTTAGTCATTCGTCACTTATGTACGCTTTACTTTTTGTACTTGTATACATACACATACGTATATATGTGTAGATATGTATACATATGTATGTCGTTAGTTTATGCAATATTTCGTTAGTAAGTATTTTTGATTCACATTCACATGCAAGCGTTCGCACGTTTTGAAAAACTGTCTTTTGCCAACATACAGAATGGGTGGCAGGCAGTTAAGATTTTGCAACAGGATTAATTCAATTGTATATAAGTGAATTTAAGATGAAAATCTATGATGTTTTATGGACTCTGCACAATTTTACTTAATATTAAATTTCATTAACATTTTCTTGTCTTACATGTGAAATTTTTAAAGAATTTGTATTAAATATTTTGAAGCTGGTAATAATATGAATATATGCTAAAGTAACTGTGTTTTTTATATAATTGTTACTGATAAAATTGGCATTTTTAAAGAGAATTCTTTGAAATAGTTTTTTACGCAATTTTCATAGAGAAATGTTTTCCTTTTTAGAGAGCATTACCCAGCAAAAACTTGCATTGCTATGTAATGAGTTAAAACAGTATTTGCACTACTTACCTTTTGGCATTTTAACCCATTACTTTACTTTATTCGTTTACAAATAGGGACTTAAATAATTCATTACCAGCCTCGCTTACAAATAGGGGTTTTGTGAAGTCATTACAATAATGCCATTAAGTGACTACTTACTAATAATGATTAATGCAGTCCTCTTAATTACAAATAATGAATTGAATTAGTCCATTAAATATATAACCATTAAATATCTTATTGATTGCATGGGCCTACATAACTTAACTATCAATAATGTATTATATACGGCTTTCTGAGAACGAAACTGAGGTTTGTTACTTCTTTACGTTACGTTTTACAAAAACACTTAGAAACAACCTTTAGAGTCGGTTTGAAAACCGTCATGTATTCATAAACATCTGTCGAAAATATAATTACTTATACTTACAGTATGGTTACCCAAACGAGAATTAAATAACTTATCAAAGTGGCTCCTAACTTTTTTTCGTTTAACAGAAACACTTAAAAAACCTTTATAGCCGGTTAAAAACCGCCGCTTAAATTTATAAACAGCCGTCGAAAATACAATTACTTATACTTCAAGTATGTTAACCCAAATGAGAATTATAATATTTTATTAAAGTGGCTCCTAACATGCTTTTCGTTTAACAGAAACACTTAAAAATACCTTTCGAGCCATTTTGAAAACCGCCGTTTAAATTTATAAACATCCGTCGAAAATATAATTGCTTATACTTAAAGTATGTTAACCCAAACGAGAATTATAAAAACTAATTTTTCAGTCAAAGTGTATGCAGCATTTATTTCTTTTTAGATATTTGATAAATAAATTATTACGTCTCACAATATAATCTTGTTATTAGAAAATTACTTCTAAGTAATGCAGACAGTATGTTATACTCATTGAAAAGTATGTTGTTGAGTAAGATCAAGCCATTACCCAGTTTTTGCTGGGTAGTTATTTTAAAGCTTAAAGGGGAGAAAGAAAAATACCTAAGTATTGAGTTTTAATAATGTCTGGTTCAAATGATCACTTTTTTTTTACTTTCACATTTAAATCTCACATAATTCGATTTAGAGAAAACTATTGTTGGTATTAATATTTTTACTCCGTGACTCCAAAAGTCTTGCCTTAGTTAAAGGCTATTGAGAAGTTAGTGATTTATCTTATGTGACGTAGGCCTATTTCCAATTGATAAACCATTTTATGTAATATTGTTTAATAATTTTTTTTGTGGTAGAAAAAGGGAAAAGGTCTGATAACTAGTTTGTGGTAGTAAATCAGCCCATGTCTAAGCTTGTACATCCATATATTTATTTAAAAATCGGAAATATTTTTTTCGTCAGTTTTTAAAAGATTAAGAAACAATTTTAACTGAAACATAATTTTTGTTTGCTGATTTTTTTGTTTGAATTTTTTCTTTTAGTAAATTTCTACAACATATAACTCGGCGACATAAGTAATTATCTTGTCAATTATGGCGAAGGGTTTTTAAAATAGTTCCAATGCAAATACTGTCTTCTTAGTATTTTGTATTATCTTATATATTTGTATGTTTATAATGTAAGAATTTGAATAAAATAATTTTCAGTTCATACATTAAAAATCGTCGAATAAAATTAAGAAATTAAGTGAAAAAAATGCAGCACACTTGCATATAAACTACTTATAAAGTCTTAAGAACCAAAAAAAGTAAATTTTTTATTGTTTCGTATACGTAGAAAGAAAGAAAACCTGCAACATATATGCAACAAATTGTTGTTGCATACATACCTAAAAGGCAATTGTATAAAATTGCTGCTACTACAGCCAACGGGCAACATGTTAAATGTTTAACTATTTATAATAATTGGAGCGAATGTTGCTGCAGCAACAATAAATTCGATATTATTACCATTAACAACAACTAAACATAAAGAAACTAAAGACAACATTAGCAAAAGCAGCAGCAGCAGCAGCAGCACTAACTGCAATATTAATGATAAAGCATTTGTACCAAATTTGATATATGTAAGCCAAAAGCAAAGTTTTACAACAATTGTTATAATGACAAATTGGCAATATGC
>NDXZ01001148.1:15525-26008 GCA_003055125.1 Paykullia maculata
GTTGGAAATTTAAAACCCAAAACCAATAATATAATAAAAATTTCACTTTTCAAGTGCTTAAGATTTTAAAAAAGTTGTGGAAGCCACAAAATGGCAAAAAATTAAGAAATAAATCCTTTGACGTGATGAGATGATCATAAATTAACTTAATGGATTTTAAGCATTAAGATATACATAAACAAACAAAGAAAAAAAATTAATTTTTAGTTTTACAATATCTTTTTGGTTTATGGCACTTTAAAAGAGAAACATAAATAAGTAGAACTCTTAAATTATTGTTGTTGTTGCTGCTTTTTTTACAGCAAATTGGTAATATAATTCCAAAAGCAAAAAAATATGTAATAAAAAAGCCAATAATAATTCAAAATGTAAATATTAAAGAAAAAAAAAATTAAATAATAAAAGATTATGCTTGATAATTTAAGTAGAAAAAATATGAAATCTTTTGTTTAGCTGCAACGAATCTTATGCACCCTCTAATAGATAAATAAAATAAATAAATTCTGAAATAAATTCTAAAATTTTTAAACAAAAAATTAACAAAAGTTAAATAAAAATAACAAACATTACAACATACAAATGAAAAGATAAACTTAATATGTTGCTGATGTTTTTAAAGGGGATTTAAATAAGCAACAGAAGATTTGTGGTTACAAAACAAAAAAATTTTTTTTTTGGGTTAAGCCACAAGAATTAAATAATGGAAAGTGCCTATGTTTAAATATTTCCTCAATACACAAGAATAAGAATGATTTCACTTTTAAAATGTACTGCAATTGTGTACATCTTACAGTTTTGTGTCTTAAGTCTTTTGTTTTTAGACATTAAGGCTGTATATTGTTTTTTGAAGATTTGGCTTAAGACGTCTCTTTTGTTTTATTTTATATAAAAACATAAGGATTTTTATTATTTGTAAAAACTTACTAAGAATGCTTTTTAAAATCAAATAAGTTTGTATATATTATGTTGCATTTGAGTTTCAACAAGTTAAGGAACAACCAAAAATTTTAATTCGATCCGACCCAAATTTGTGTCACGTAACCATTTTTTATTCCAGAAAACATACTAAAAGTAAAAGTTATTTATCTCTTTCTTAACACTCTTGCTACTAAACAAACAAAGTGGCCCACGTCAAAGTTTAACTGCAAAAATACTCCTAAAGTACCTTCATTAAGAAAATGTTTTGCTACATTACTAAAATAAGCCGAATCAAAAACCAATGTTGCAGCAAATCGCAGACAAAAAAAAATTAAAAAAATTTCAACAACATCATCAATTGGCATTTGTTTTATTAAGCAATTTTTGAAATTACTTTAAATTTAATTGCAAAAAACAAAAGAAACTAACTCATTAGTGAAATACATTTCTTCGCCTTCAATTGGTCAGTTGTGTGTTTTGTTGTTTGTTTGTTTTGTCTAATTCAAAATGGTCAAATACAACAATAACAACAACTTAATTTTTGTTCAACAAAATATCACGTGCCATAAAAACCAAAAGCTTATTGAACATTTATCCAAAAAGAAGAAAACAAAATATGTTCATGTAACAAATGCTATTGGCTCTATATACCTGCAGTTAAATTGAAAAGTACGACAATGCAGGACTATTAAAGAATGATTTTTTTTGTTTGGGAAAAGTGATGGTACTGATTTTTATAAATTAAAATAAGATAAGCTTGAAACGAATTTTTTTAATAAGAGCAAACAATGAAACAAATAAAAAGAAGAGCTTGAATGCATTTTGGTAAAAGCTTGATGTTAGAAATAAAGAACATTAATAGTCTGAAGAGCAAAAGCAAGTAAATATGCAATTATCAGCTGGGGTTTTTTTAAATATATTTTTGCTTTGATGTAGTCAACACAAAATAGTCTTTACAACGTTAGTATTAAATCGCTCATATGTGTTTTATGTGTTTATTGGCACCCACAAGCTTGTACATACATGTTGTTGTAATATGTATGGTGAAGCATGTTGAATTTTATTTTGTTTAAAATTTTTTATAATTTTGTAAAACTATTATTGTTTTGATTATTTGCATCATATTTTTTAACCTAATTTCATTAACTACCCAGCAAAAATTTGCATTGCTTTGTTAAAAAGTTAAAGTGATAAAATACTGTAGTTGTACTTACTTACTCATTGGAAGCAAGGACTTACCACGCTCCTTTACAAATCAAGACTGATATAAACAAGATTACGCATTCCGGTTTTAAAAAGTTTTTCTCTCTGCGCATCTACGTCACAAAAGTCGCACTCTCAATAAAAACAAAAGCAAAACTTGAACAAATAGTGTGATTTGTATAAGTTAAAGAAAGTCTAAGTGGAAATTACCAAAAAAAAACCCTTTTTTTAATGACATTTACATGAAAATTTTGAATATGTTCATATATAAGTATTTTAATAGAAAATTTAAGTAAAATTTATTAATTGTTTTTAAAGTTATTTTCAAAGAATTCTGGTGTTAGAAGTAAGGCATATGATAAATTACCGTTTTTAAGCCAATTTCAGAAATAAAAGCACCCAGTGTTTATATATTTTTATTGTAGAAATATTTTTTCATTTATTTTTCAAATTTTTAATTAATTTTTTATTATTAATTTTTTTATTAATTTGGCGTTTTCTTTGCTTGGAAAATTCAGAGAGTTCATGATTTAGGACTTGTATTAAAAAATACATCCGAACTCTAAAGAGAAATTTATATTTTGGGCTAATTTCATGTGTTTTTTTAAAAAACCTTCGGTAATAAGCAAGCAACACATTATGATAAATAAAAAAACAAAAAAGATTGTTGAAAACAATCAACTGCTTTCATGCGATCTGACTATAGCTAGAGCAGGATAAAACTAGTGATAATAAAGAATAATAATATAAATGAAAAGTAGAAAATAGTTGTTGTAGTAAATTTCGTTCTCACTCATAAAGTGGTAGGAAATATGAATATGTATAGGCGACAAGCAATCACCATACCCTATTTCCTAATAAACTGTGAGTTTAATAGATGATATTTACATCCAACACTAATCACCGATCAAAGAGTGCTGATGATGAATACCGTAGCTGGTTGCGAAAATGCATTCCACTCGGCTAGTGTCGGCTAGAAAAAAAAAATTAAATTCCTTTGAAAATTTAAAAATGAATTTGAGCCAAAATAAAACTAAAATTGATTATCTTAAAAAAACACTTAAGTTTTTTCACTTTTTTATTTACTGCTTAAAGTTTAAACAATCTCTACGAAATTTACAATTTTTACATGCAGTTGCTTTATTTATCTGCCTTTTGTGACGTCAGACATTAAACATATGATTTTTGTAAACAGAGAGGAACATGCGCAATGCGTAGTCTTGTTCTTATCATTCCTGCTTACAAATAGGGACTTAAATAAGTCATTACCACACTTGCTGCAAAAGCAGCCCTTTAGACTAAAAGTACTGAATTAAATAAGTTATTATTTTTAAAATATTATTTAAGTAATTGCTTTTAAAAAGTAAAATATTTTATTGATTGTATGGACTTACAGAGCTCTTTATCAATTATGAATTATATTTGGCTTTTTAAGAACGAAACTGGGGTTTGCTACTACTGTACGTTACGTTTTGCAGAAAAACTTAGAAAAAACCTTAAGAGTCGGTTTGAAAACTATCATAAAATTTATAAACATCCGTTGAAAACATAATTTTACTTATAGTTACAGAATGTTAACCCAAATAAGAATCATAAGAGATAATTTAAGTGGCTCCTAACAGTTTTTTCATCTAAAGTGTATGCAGATTTTATTTCTTATTAGATATCTCATGAATAAGTTATTACAGTATGTTATACTCATTGAGTAAAAGCAAGTCATTACCCAGTTTTCGCTGGGTACGATTTTGCAAAATTATTTAAAGGAACTTTCCACATTTTGTTTAACAACTAGGATTTGAGATGAAATTGCTGTTAGTGTTGGTCACGGTATGATAAACTTTAGATTATCTCTTTATCGTAGTGGTGGTGGAGGGTTTAATACACCATTTTTTTTAATGAATCAATTCTTTTACAGCTTTTTTTAAGCATAAAAAATGCTGTTTTGTATTATATTACGTGCATTCGAATGCATACTGTGTTGTCAAGCCTTAATTTGTTTATATACGGTACCGTCTTTGGTAAACTTTATAAGGATTTTTGTTACATTTTCCATACATGATTGCCATGAACAATAAATCATCCGGCATTGTATGTATCACTCAAATGACGTTTGTTTTTTTTTCAGGCCAAATCTTCCTGCCAACCGCCAGTCTTTCCTTTGTTTTAACTGTTTTTTCACCAAACTAATTCACTTTCTTTGGTGGTGGGGATAATATGTATGTTAAATTTTGTATTTCTTCTTATTTTTTTTGGGGTTTTTGTATATTATATCTCTTTTTTTTCTATAGTACACTATCACTTAAAGTACCTGGTACATTTATATTGAACTGAGACAAAGAAGGAAATGTATATAAATAAAAAGTTTTATTTTTTTATTTTATTCGTTTTATTTTTGCTGTGTAATACTTTTTTAAATTGATTTTTTTTGGCAAATTTGTTATGAAATCAAAAGATAAAATGAAAATAACATATATTTCGTATGACATTTTGAATAATTACGCCACAGGTTGTTAATAGTAATATGTTATTGTTATCTGTTTATCTACTCGCATCTAAAGCATTTAGATTTGTGTGAAACAGAAAAATAGGTTTTCAAGGGGTCTTGTTAGAATTTTGCTTTAAAAGGAAATTAACCATTAAGAGTTCAGTAGCAGAATAAAATTTCTTATTTCATTTAGTTTTGTCAACAACATCTCATTTTCTTATCATTTTCTTTTAATTATTTGAAAATTGAATTCAAATCATAAAATTGCTTATTAAAAACATCAGATTAATCAGTTTTTGTAAAAAAAAAAATATAGAACTAAAGATGTTTAGAGAATAAATGTATTTTCTTTAGACTTTGATTTCTATAAACTTAAACTAAAGACTTAAGTAACAAACTTGAAAATATATTAAAACTTGTAAATGTTTTCAATTAAAATAATTTTTAAAATAGATTAAATATTTATTTAAGTTTCTTTTATTTTATTTATTTACAAATAATGTAAATCAATTCATTTACTAGTTTTTTTTTACACATACACATTAACTAACATGTTAAAAATCACGCATAAATTAACGCATTTTAACTAATTAAATTCAAACTCAACCTTTAAGTCCATTTAAAATAATATTTTTTACCATTTTTATTTTATGTGGAAAATAAAATAAAAACCAACTTAAACAATATCAATACGGATTTTTATTTTTTGCTATTTTTCCTGCAACATGTTGCTTACCACCATAAAACATTTTAATTTCTTAATTTACACCAACCATAAATCATTTCAGAAACAATTTTTTGCTGTTGTTGTTGTTGTTTGTGTAACCACAGAAGACAAAAAAAAAACGGTTTTAGTTAATAACGATATAAACATTAGTATCAATATGTTTGACTTTGTAATAATCATGTACGCACAGCGTAAAATACATAGTTTTATGCGATTTATGTGCAAAATAAATATATTAATTAAAAAAAGACAAAATTACAAACTACATTGGTTTTGGAAAAGTTACTTTAAATAATGCTTAGTTACAGTAAATAAAATTTCATAATAAAAATTACCGCCACGTACAGTTGGAAATATTAAAAAAATGTAACACAATTATGAAAGTCGACTGTGGGTTAGGGTCCCAGCAAAAAAAAATCTTAATTTGGAAGCAGTAAATGTTAATATTTTATTGGCTTTTAAAACTATTACCTTACAAAAATGATGCGCAAAATGAATATATTCAGCAGTTTCAAAAAGATCATTAAGATGTTCTAAAGCAAAAATCATGTAGCGGTGCATAACTTTACTCAGTATTACAAAGCTGCTTTTGGTCTCTTTTGGTGGGGTTTTCGAAGTTGTTTCGCATACATTAAATCTTTTTAACGAATTAAAACGTATGTATATATATATATTATATATTATATGTATGTTAAATAAATAAAGATATTTAAATTTCACTTTTAAATTTCCCATTAATCTGCTTCTAAATAAAACGATTTACAAGGTATTAATATATCCTCCACCATGATTTGTTGAATCAGCAAAATTTATATATCGTCTTTGCCCTTGTGATTCTCTTAGTCAAATGACCTTTTTCCGCCTGTCTGTTTGTCTAGAGAAAATATTCCTTAAATATTCCTTAAATATAAATAGCCAGAAGGAAACATTGTAAGAACGGCCAAGGCATCCCGAAAAATGCACTATTTGGTGTGGTTTTTGGGCCGGTGGCATTGGATCGTACTTTTTCAAAGACGACGAAGGCAGGAACGTTACTGTGAATGGCTAGTGCTACCGTGTGATGATGACAAAGTTTTTTTTTTATCCAAAATAGAAGAGCTGGACTTGGCTGACATGTGGTTTCAGCAAGACGGTGCCACATGCCACACAGCACGCGAAACAATGACCTAATTGAGAGGCGAGTTCGGTGAACAGTTTATTTCACATTTGGGGCCGGTCAATTGGCCGTCTAGATTATGCGATTTAACGCCTTAAAACTATTATTTGTGGGGTTATGTTAAGGCTCATGTCTATAGGGACAAGCCCGCAACGGTTGACGTACTGGAAACCAATATTGAAGAATTTATTCTCCTTATAGGAGTAAAACGAGTAAATATATATTTGTGAGATACCGTCTTATATGTTTGAGAGAGTAAGCCGAAATTGGACCCAGCGTATGAACCATTTGAGGCGACAACATTTACATGAAATCATCTTTGAACAAATTTAAACTTTTTGTTTTGCTTGAATAATATTTAATCGAAAGAAAATATCGTTCGCATTTTGTGGACCAGGCAGTAAACTATAAACTATATATATAAGCTGAAATAAAAATGTGTATATTCATGAAGAATCCTTGTTATCATCTGTTTATCTGCAATAGAAATCTATTAAAATTTTCAATATTTAATTATATTTTAACCCTTTTTCAATTGCTGACAATTTATTTTGCTAAGATTGGCGTTTATTTCAAAATTATGCTACCCAAGTTACATTTAAAGTGTAGACATAACTTGTTTTCTTTTGTAAGAAGCTTATTAATTTACATAGCTGTCCCTGTGTACATCCCCTGCTCGGAATTGTTGTGTTTTCTTCAATACTTTAAAATTTCGCTGTTTACAAAGTAATCATTAAACCAACAAATTGAATTGATCAACCAAATTTTGGATAAACTACATATGTATGTGCTTTCAAATCGTAAAACAATTTAAAATTTCACATACACAAATGCAGGTTACCATTACATAATTTAAGGGAAAGTCGTAGTGAATATAAATCGCATTAAAAAAAAAACATTAAGCAGTTTAGGTTTCCCAAGGCATATTTTAATGAATCCTGCAACATCGACTACATTTATTTTTATAAACCCCTTAAATTTAGTTTATAATTTTATTACAACATTTTAAGTAATAAGGAAATATTTGCTATTTGAAGATGTTATGCTGTTTTAGTTTCTTTCCTTTTTTTTAATTTCTTACATAAACACTGCCACTTAATCAAGTGGTTACAACATAATATTGTTGGCAGGGCCTCATTATTAATGTGATTTTGCTACACAACCATAAAATGTGTTTGAAAAACCCCTAAGGAATAGTTGTCACTAATTAGTAACATCTTTCTTGCAGCTTTGTAGCATTTTATTCCTTATAGCACTTTGTGCACAATTTTCCCACCAAATAGCCGTTTTTGTAAAAATTAATTACCTGTTTGCCATTCGACGAGCTAAAATATTTTGAATATTCACACTTGATAAACTGATGTAACACGAATATAAATAATTTTTTTTCCAACCATTTTAGATGGCAAAACTTACAAATACATACAGATATGTACATTGATTGTTGGTGATTTATTTTTGCTTCTAACACGATTAATATATATGAAAAAAAGTCCAAATAAAAAGAAACTTTGTACAAACAAAGCACCAAAGGCTGCTCTTGTCATTTTTAGTTTTTGGACCACAGACACATAAATACAAACAACCAAACATTTATCCAAAGATAAGCACAAGCAGACAGACAGACGGACATATAAGATGTTCATTGCAATAAGCTCCCTTTTTGAGCAAATAAAATGAACAAAACTAGAAACATGACAAAAAAACTAAATCAAAGAAAATTTATTGAAACACCAAAGACTATCAAAGCAATAGAAGCTAAAGCAAAATATTTGAAATATTTATAAAATTACAACAAGAACAATAACAATATTAGCAACATCAACAGCAGCAACAACATCTGATAAAAAAAAACAAAAACAGGAAAAAAAAGTTGAAAAGCGTAGTAGCATTAGCGCCTTTTAAGTAACACATGGCTACAGACACAGTCGTCTGACTGTGTAAATGAATGACTGACTGGCATCACTTGATATCGTTTGGCCGGTGTCTTGACTTGTAACGTTTCGATTTTATAAGAATTCACAATTGACAATTGGGTTGGCTCATGTCGTTATCGCTTTTGCTGCTTTTGTTGTTATTGTTGCCTCTATGTTGAGCTGCTTGTTGGTTTGATTGATCAAAGAGCGATTGATCAACAACGAACATCAATTTAATGAAGATGATTAAAGCACAAAAATGTAGGTGAACACAAAATATTTTTGGAATTTTTATTTTAACAAGCAAACGTTAACATCTAGGTGTATGTGGTAACTTTGTGGTGGTCAAACTTTAAGTGCTTTGAAAAAAAAACAGGTAGGAGCGCTTTATTCGGCTGTGCCAAATCTTATATACCCTTCACCATGTGTGGCCCATTTTGGCTTAATGGTCCAAATGGTATATTTTTTAAAAATATATCTGTAGTTTATCTCAAAGCTACAAAACAATAATATTTTTGTGTAAAAAAAAAGAATTAAAAAAAACGATGCAGTTGTTTTTTTTGCTTATATCTCAGCTGATTATTGATGGATTATACCAGTTTTCAATACCGATTTTCTCAAAAGTATTTCCAAAAGTTTGATACCACATACAACCTTGGGTATCCTATTTGAGCTACGAAAACTTGATTTAAACTAACACATGGACGGACATGGCTAAATCGACTTTCCTATCTATAAGGATCTAGAATAGTTATACATATATTCTTTGTAGGGTCACAAATGAATATTGAAGAAATTACAAACGGAATGACAAACCTACATATACCTACATATTTAAAGTGGAGAAAAAACTCTCTCTCTCTTTCCCTTTATTTCTTTATAAAAGCAAACACACGTTGCTTTGTTTATTTTCAATGTGTTAGGTGAAACTTTTAACACTGATATTTCCTTAAATAATTAATCTTTGGAAAATTTTAACAATTTTCCCTTTGCAATAGGGATAACACAACTTAAAATGGTTATCATGGAAACACTGTGTTTTTAGATAGTAACGCCATGATAAAATACACGTTTAAACAATTTTTCGAAGTTATAATATTGTTTACCTAAATTAAATTAAATTAAAATATCAATTGGTAATACTAAGAAAAATTTATCAATATTAATTGAAATTCTTAAGCAATCATTACTTTGTAGTTCGCAGTTTGCGCTAGTTGAGTAATTGGTTTAGAATATTTCCTAAAAAAATGGACATAGAGTAACCGTCAATGAAGAACGTAACAGAACAATGTTGAATTAATTTTTTCTGTTGTTTATGATTATAATCTAGAGTTTAAGTCGTTTTAACAACACAGCCATTGCCATCGTAACAATCAATTTATTAATTTGTTTGTTTGGTGATAACGTTATCTCAAGAAATGTTGCAGATAATTATTCATCCAGATTGTGTGATTTTATTCTTTGGGTTGGGTTAACCCGTCGTTACTCGCGCACTTGTTTTTGTACGTCGCACATAGGGATTTTTTGCCAATCTAGACGGACATTTGGTTAAAAGTAAAATTTAAGAAATGTACAAATTTAAGTACGCGTGCTGCAGACAACAACAACATTTTAAATCGTTAAGTGAATTTTTAAGACTTTTGCTTGAGATTTGTCGTTTTGGGATACTGTTAAAGTCAAGAAAGTTGAGTAAATTGCATGGGTAGGTACTTATTGACTTTTTACGGTTATGAGAGGTTTACAATATATTTTTTCGTGGCTAAACGAATTAAGATTTTACATTGGTTTCTTTTTTCTGTAAAAAACTATACTAACAACTGCTTATAATAATTTTAAAAATTTTTAAAAAAATTCGTTCAAAATTAAAAAAGGTTTTTTTGTTCACTTTTTGAGAAAAAAAAACATCAAAAGGTTTTTGAAAGGGAGGGTCGTTGCGATCTTAAAAATGTTATACATCAAGATAAAATATGAAATCTCTACTATTAAAGTAAATTAGTATAAAAAATTTAGTAAGTAAATTTATGAGTAAAATTAACAATTTTTTGAAAATATCACCTTTTTTCTGTTTTTGTTCATTT